>SJYX01022602.1:0-15080 GCA_006410675.1 Oreotragus oreotragus
TAGTGTGATTAGATTGACAAGTTTTCTGTGAGTATGGTTTCAGTGTGTCTGCCCTCTGATGCCCTCTTGAAACACCTACCATCTTCCTTGGGTTTCTCTTACCTTGGGCGTGGGGTATCTCTTTACGGCTGCTCCAACAAAGCACAGCTGCTGCTCCTTACCTTGGATGAAGGGTATCTCCTCACTGCCACCCTTCCTGACCTTCATAGTGGGATAGTTCCTCTAGGCCCTCCTGCGCCAGCGCAGCCACCGCTCCTTGGATGTGCGTTGATCTTCCCTGCAGTTGCCCTTGGCCTCGGGCATGGGGTGGCTCCTCCCAGCCCCCCGACCCTGGCCTCGTACGCAGGGTGGCTCCTCCCTGCCACCACCCCTGACCTCGGACGCAGGGTGGCTCCTCTCGGCCACGCTGAGTGCGCTGGCCGTTGCAGCCACTTGCACTGAGTTGTCTTCCAATTTATAAGCATGATTATCTCTCTGTTTATATAGGTCTTCTTTAATTTCTTTCAACAATAGTTTGCATTTTTCAGTGTCTGAGTCTTACAACTTCATTGGCTGAATTTATTTATAAATACTTCATTTTTTTGTTACTGTGTAATTGGAATTATTAATTTTGCTTATGGCTTGTTCACTGCTAGTATATAAAAATACAACTGAGTTTTACATACTGATCTAGTATCCTGCAACCTTGCTGAACTCTTTTATTAATTCTAATAGTATTTTTAGTGGACTCCTTAGGGTTTTCTAGCTTCCCTGGTGGCTCAGAGGTTAAAGCGTCTGCCTGGAATACGGGAGACTGGGATTTGATCCCTGGGTTGGGAAGATCCCCTGGAGAAGCCAATGGCACCCCACTCCAGTACTCTTGCCTGAAGAATCCCATGGAGGGAGGAGCCTGGTAGGCTACAGTCCATAGTGTCACAAAGAGTCGGACACGACTGAGTGACTTCATTTTCTCTTTAGGGTTTTCTATACTCAAGACTATGTTCTATGTAAACAGATAGTTTTACTNCTCCAGTACTCTTGCCTGAAGAATCCCATGGAGGGAGGAGCCTGGTAGGCTACAGTCCATAGTGTCACAAAGAGTCGGACACGACTGAGTGACTTCATTTTCTCTTTAGGGTTTTCTATACTCAAGACTATGTTCTATGTAAACAGATAGTTTTACTTGTTGCCTTTGATTATGTGTGACTTTTATTTCTTTTTCTTGCCCAGTTCCTATGGTCTGAACCCCCAGTATAATGTTGTAAAAAGAGCAGACATCCTTATATTGTTTCTGTCCTTACAGGGAAAATATTGTCTTTCACTATGAAATATGATTTGGTTGTGGGTTCCTTGCTTTTTTTGTATGGTTCACTTTTATCTGGAATGCCTTTTTAAATCTCCATATCTCTATTTTTCAAAACAATATCCATCAATCGAGGCCAAATGCCTAGGCAGATATCATTTATCCCATCCTGGAATTTATGTTTGCTCATATATCTAACAAAACACTTGTCAAATTCCATCTTTTACTGTAACTATTTATGTGTTTATTATGGGAAGCCATCTCCTGTTGTAAGCAGCAACTTTTTGCATATAGCCCAGGCTGTATATGGAGAAGGCAATGGCACTCCACTCCAGTACTCTTGCCTGGAAAATCCCGTGGATGGAGGAGCCTGGTAGGCTGCAGTCCATGGGGTCGCTGAGGGTCACTTTTCACTTTCATGCATTGGAGAAGGAAATGGCAACCCACTCCAGTGTTCTTGCCTGGAGAATCCCAGGGACAGGGGAGCCTGTTGGCTGCCGTCTATGGGGTTGCACAGAGCTGGACACAACTGAAATGACTTAGCTGCAGCAGCAGCAGGTTGTATAAATTCTTATTCTGGAAAGCAGTAAAATTATATTAGAGATTACATAAAACTGGAATTAGGTTAAATGTTTCAAAAAGTTGCCTCTGACTCCTTTCTTCTAAAAAAATTTTATCACCATTAAACCTTTCTACAGCAATGTGTATGAATTAAGAATTCTTAACTCCTTGAAGCACTTCCTAGGGCTCAGAAATCTTTCAGTGCAGAAAGAGTATCAACAACAAAACTATAGACAGAAGAGCTCTTGGCATCTGGGGAGAGGGTAGCATGACTGCTAACCTGTTAAAAACTGCTTAACAATAACAACATTGCCATGTTTTTGTTCACTAAGGAAAACTTAAAGAATTCTTAAAGAAAATACAAGAGATGGGAATATCAGACCACCTTACCTGCCTCCTGAGGAACCTGTGTCAAAAAGCAAAAAGCAGGTCAAAAAGCAACAGTTAGAACCTGACATGGAACAACAGACTGGTTCAAACTGGGAAAGGATCATGTCAAGGCTGTATACTGTCACCCTGCTGATTTAATTTATATGCAGAGTACATCATGCAAAATTCTGGGCTGGAATGAAGCACAAGCTAGAATTAAGATTGCTGGGAGAAATATCAGTAACCTCAGATGTACACCCTTATGGCAGAAAGTGAAGAGGAACTAAAGTGCCTCTTGATGAAAATGAAAGAGGAGAGTGAAAAAGCTAGCTTAAAATTCAAGATTCAGAAAATGAAGACAGTGGCATCCAGTCCCATCACTTTCATGGAAAATAGATGGAGAAACAATGGAAACAGTGACAGACTTTGTTTCCTTGGGTTCTAAAATCACTGCAGATGGTGACTGCAGTCGTGAAATTAAAAGATGCTTGCTCCTTGGAAGAAAAGCTATGACTAACCTAGACAGCATATTAAAAAGCAGAGACATTACTTTGCCAACAAAGGTCCTTCTAGTCAAAGCTATGGTTTTTCCAGTAGTCATATGGTTGTGAAAGTTGGACCATAAAGAAGCCTGAATGCCAATGAATTGATGCTTTTGAACTGTGGTGTTGGAGAAGACTCTTGAAAGTACCTTGGAATATAAGGAGATCAAATTAATCAATCCTAAAGAAAATCAGTACTGAATATTCATTGGAAGGACTGATGCTGAAACTCCAATACTTTGGCCACCTGATGCGAAAAGCTGACTCATTAGAAAAGACCCTGATGCTAGGGAAGATTGAAAACAAGAGGAAAAGGGGATGACAGAGGATGAGATGGTTGGATGGCATCATGGACTCAACGGACTTGAGTTTGAGCAAGCTCTGAGAGACGGTGAAGGACAGGGAAGCCTGGTATGGGGCAGTCCATGGAGTTGCAAAGAGTCAGACATAACTGAGCAACTGAACAACAAAGGACACACAAGTTTTTTCCTTGCTGAAGCTGATCAGTGCTGGAAAGGAAAGAGGGTCAGTGAGGAGAGTGCTCCCATTCCTGAGACTGACCAGATGACTGGGCTCGGAATTAACATGGAGTACCAAGTAGTCCATGGGGTCACAAAGAGTCAGACACAGCTGGGCAACTGGACAATAGCAGAGTAGAGATTAACATAGTAATTCTAGAATAGAGTTTTTTGTAGTATGTTCCCTGCACCAGCTGCATTCTCGTTTTCCTCAATGTTGTTTTCATTTAGCTTTAAGGATAGCAATCTTATTAAACAAATCTCTTTATAAACTGTTTCCTTATTTTTGTATTCACAGTCCTCAGTACAAAGAGCTTTAAATAGGTGCTTATTAGGTGCTTATATCTTTTGAGTGAATGGGTAAAGCAAATTGATAATGAGATATCAGTGATCTACGGAAGCTTAATGCATTAATTTTCTGGTGTTGTCCTAAAGTAAATAGACCCAGGGATAGAACTCAGGTCTCCTCCATTGCAAGATGGTAAAGACGGCAGATTCTTTACCATCTGGGAAGATGGGAAGCCAGGAAGCCCCCAAATAAAGAGACTGCCAATTACTTCTTCAGCAAAAGTGGATGTGTTTTAGATCAACAAAGAGTGGCCATTTGGGATCTGCAACCATGATGAGCCATATGCAAGTGCCTGCACGGTAAGAAGAGAACTTTTCAAAGAGGAGAAAAGGAAGATGAGAGGGCCATAGTAAACAAAGTATAGTGGCTTTTCACTAGCTGAGTTGTGACACTTTCTCATTGGCTGAACTCTTGCCAGGCAAGAAGAAGTTTTTCTCCTTTCCATTTGGCTTTACTGTCATGTAGGGCATGAGACCTCCCCATTCTGGCCTCTCAACTCTATTTNCTGATCTCCAGAAGTATATTGGGCACCTACTGACCTGGGGAGTTCCTCTTTTGGTATCCTATTATTTTGCCTTTTCATACAGTTCATGCGGTTCTCAAGGCAAGAATACTGAAGTGGTTTGCCATTCTCTTCTCCAGTGGACCACATTCTGTCAGACCTCTCCACTATGACCCGCCTGTCCTGGGTTTACCCATGGACATGGCTTGGTTTCATTGAGTTAGACAAGGCTGTGGTCCTAGTGTGATTAGATTGACAAGTTTTCTGTGAGTATGGTTTCAGTGTGTCTGCCCTCTGATGCCCTCTTGAAACACCTACCATCTTCCTTGGGTTTCTCTTACCTTGGGCGTGGGGTATCTCTTTACGGCTGCTCCAACAAAGCACAGCTGCTGCTCCTTACCTTGGATGAAGGGTATCTCCTCACTGCCACCCTTCCTGACCTTCATAGTGGGATAGTTCCTCTAGGCCCTCCTGCGCCAGCGCAGCCACCGCTCCTTGGATGTGCGTTGATCTTCCCTGCAGTTGCCCTTGGCCTCGGGCATGGGGTGGCTCCTCCCAGCCCCCCGACCCTGGCCTCGTACGCAGGGTGGCTCCTCCCTGCCACCACCCCTGACCTCGGACGCAGGGTGGCTCCTCTCGGCCACGCTGAGTGCGCTGGCCGTTGCAGCCACTTGCACTGAGTTGTCTTCCAATTTATAAGCATGATTATCTCTCTGTTTATATAGGTCTTCTTTAATTTCTTTCAACAATAGTTTGCATTTTTCAGTGTCTGAGTCTTACAACTTCATTGGCTGAATTTATTTATAAATACTTCATTTTTTTGTTACTGTGTAATTGGAATTATTAATTTTGCTTATGGCTTGTTCACTGCTAGTATATAAAAATACAACTGAGTTTTACATACTGATCTAGTATCCTGCAACCTTGCTGAACTCTTTTATTAATTCTAATAGTATTTTTAGTGGACTCCTTAGGGTTTTCTAGCTTCCCTGGTGGCTCAGAGGTTAAAGCGTCTGCCTGGAATACGGGAGACTGGGATTTGATCCCTGGGTTGGGAAGATCCCCTGGAGAAGCCAATGGCACCCCACTCCAGTACTCTTGCCTGAAGAATCCCATGGAGGGAGGAGCCTGGTAGGCTACAGTCCATAGTGTCACAAAGAGTCGGACACGACTGAGTGACTTCATTTTCTCTTTAGGGTTTTCTATACTCAAGACTATGTTCTATGTAAACAGATAGTTTTACTTGTTGCCTTTGATTATGTGTGACTTTTATTTCTTTTTCTTGCCCAGTTCCTATGGTCTGAACCCCCAGTATAATGTTGTAAAAAGAGCAGACATCCTTATATTGTTTCTGTCCTTACAGGGAAAATATTGTCTTTCACTATGAAATATGATTTGGTTGTGGGTTCCTTGCTTTTTTTGTATGGTTCACTTTTATCTGGAATGCCTTTTTAAATCTCCATATCTCTATTTTTCAAAACAATATCCATCAATCGAGGCCAAATGCCTAGGCAGATATCATTTATCCCATCCTGGAATTTATGTTTGCTCATATATCTAACAAAACACTTGTCAAATTCCATCTTTTACTGTAACTATTTATGTGTTTATTATGGGAAGCCATCTCCTGTTGTAAGCAGCAACTTTTTGCATATAGCCCAGGCTGTATATGGAGAAGGCAATGGCACTCCACTCCAGTACTCTTGCCTGGAAAATCCCGTGGATGGAGGAGCCTGGTAGGCTGCAGTCCATGGGGTCGCTGAGGGTCACTTTTCACTTTCATGCATTGGAGAAGGAAATGGCAACCCACTCCAGTGTTCTTGCCTGGAGAATCCCAGGGACAGGGGAGCCTGTTGGCTGCCGTCTATGGGGTTGCACAGAGCTGGACACAACTGAAATGACTTAGCTGCAGCAGCAGCAGGTTGTATAAATTCTTATTCTGGAAAGCAGTAAAATTATATTAGAGATTACATAAAACTGGAATTAGGTTAAATGTTTCAAAAAGTTGCCTCTGACTCCTTTCTTCTAAAAAAATTTTATCACCATTAAACCTTTCTACAGCAATGTGTATGAATTAAGAATTCTTAACTCCTTGAAGCACTTCCTAGGGCTCAGAAATCTTTCAGTGCAGAAAGAGTATCAACAACAAAACTATAGACAGAAGAGCTCTTGGCATCTGGGGAGAGGGTAGCATGACTGCTAACCTGTTAAAAACTGCTTAACAATAACAACATTGCCATGTTTTTGTTCACTAAGGAAAACTTAAAGAATTCTTAAAGAAAATACAAGAGATGGGAATATCAGACCACCTTACCTGCCTCCTGAGGAACCTGTGTCAAAAAGCAAAAAGCAGGTCAAAAAGCAACAGTTAGAACCTGACATGGAACAACAGACTGGTTCAAACTGGGAAAGGATCATGTCAAGGCTGTATACTGTCACCCTGCTGATTTAATTTATATGCAGAGTACATCATGCAAAATTCTGGGCTGGAATGAAGCACAAGCTAGAATTAAGATTGCTGGGAGAAATATCAGTAACCTCAGATGTACACCCTTATGGCAGAAAGTGAAGAGGAACTAAAGTGCCTCTTGATGAAAATGAAAGAGGAGAGTGAAAAAGCTAGCTTAAAATTCAAGATTCAGAAAATGAAGACAGTGGCATCCAGTCCCATCACTTTCATGGAAAATAGATGGAGAAACAATGGAAACAGTGACAGACTTTGTTTCCTTGGGTTCTAAAATCACTGCAGATGGTGACTGCAGTCGTGAAATTAAAAGATGCTTGCTCCTTGGAAGAAAAGCTATGACTAACCTAGACAGCATATTAAAAAGCAGAGACATTACTTTGCCAACAAAGGTCCTTCTAGTCAAAGCTATGGTTTTTCCAGTAGTCATATGGTTGTGAAAGTTGGACCATAAAGAAGCCTGAATGCCAATGAATTGATGCTTTTGAACTGTGGTGTTGGAGAAGACTCTTGAAAGTACCTTGGAATATAAGGAGATCAAATTAATCAATCCTAAAGAAAATCAGTACTGAATATTCATTGGAAGGACTGATGCTGAAACTCCAATACTTTGGCCACCTGATGCGAAAAGCTGACTCATTAGAAAAGACCCTGATGCTAGGGAAGATTGAAAACAAGAGGAAAAGGGGATGACAGAGGATGAGATGGTTGGATGGCATCATGGACTCAACGGACTTGAGTTTGAGCAAGCTCTGAGAGACGGTGAAGGACAGGGAAGCCTGGTATGGGGCAGTCCATGGAGTTGCAAAGAGTCAGACATAACTGAGCAACTGAACAACAAAGGACACACAAGTTTTTTCCTTGCTGAAGCTGATCAGTGCTGGAAAGGAAAGAGGGTCAGTGAGGAGAGTGCTCCCATTCCTGAGACTGACCAGATGACTGGGCTCGGAATTAACATGGAGTACCAAGTAGTCCATGGGGTCACAAAGAGTCAGACACAGCTGGGCAACTGGACAATAGCAGAGTAGAGATTAACATAGTAATTCTAGAATAGAGTTTTTTGTAGTATGTTCCCTGCACCAGCTGCATTCTCGTTTTCCTCAATGTTGTTTTCATTTAGCTTTAAGGATAGCAATCTTATTAAACAAATCTCTTTATAAACTGTTTCCTTATTTTTGTATTCACAGTCCTCAGTACAAAGAGCTTTAAATAGGTGCTTATTAGGTGCTTATATCTTTTGAGTGAATGGGTAAAGCAAATTGATAATGAGATATCAGTGATCTACGGAAGCTTAATGCATTAATTTTCTGGTGTTGTCCTAAAGTAAATAGACCCAGGGATAGAACTCAGGTCTCCTCCATTGCAAGATGGTAAAGACGGCAGATTCTTTACCATCTGGGAAGATGGGAAGCCAGGAAGCCCCCAAATAAAGAGACTGCCAATTACTTCTTCAGCAAAAGTGGATGTGTTTTAGATCAACAAAGAGTGGCCATTTGGGATCTGCAACCATGATGAGCCATATGCAAGTGCCTGCACGGTAAGAAGAGAACTTTTCAAAGAGGAGAAAAGGAAGATGAGAGGGCCATAGTAAACAAAGTATAGTGGCTTTTCACTAGCTGAGTTGTGACACTTTCTCATTGGCTGAACTCTTGCCAGGCAAGAAGAAGTTTTTCTCCTTTCCATTTGGCTTTACTGTCATGTAGGGCATGAGACCTCCCCATTCTGGCCTCTCAACTCTATTTTAACTGAAGTTTCTTACATTGCCACCTTTTGATAAGCTCTTTCTCTGATAGCGTCACTGATCAAGAGTCAGATTTTCTTGTTTCAGTAGCCCTTTGTCCCTCAGTGCCAGGAAGGACCTTTCATAAGTGTAGTATTTCATATCAGAGGCAAAGTACACAGATTGGAAAACTGTTGGTGTCACATTTGAGTAACAAGGTAGGGAGAACTCTCAGGCACTTCTTATTTAAAGTCCATATGTTATCAAGATGATAGACAATGGGGAGGGAGGTGGGAGGGGGGTTCAGGANTTCATAAGTGTAGTATTTCATATCAGAGGCAAAGTACACAGATTGGAAAACTGTTGGTGTCACATTTGAGTAACAAGGTAGGGAGAACTCTCAGGCACTTCTTATTTAAAGTCCATATGTTATCAAGATGATAGACAATGGGGAGGGAGGTGGGAGGGGGGTTCAGGATTGGGAACACATGTATACCTGTGGTAGATTCGTGTTGATGTATGGCAAAACCAATACAATATTGTAATTAGCCTCCAATTAAAATAAATAAATTTAAATTTAAAAAATTTTTTAAAATAAGCAAAAAAAAAAAAAAATGATAGACATTGCAGATCATCTGAAGCATTATGTCATCATCAAAAGTTTAGCAACAGACGTCACCAGGTCTGGAATCTTGGAAAAGCTGTCTCATTAGTTATTGTCTAGCTCAATTTTGAGGAATATACTTGCTTTCAGATCAGTAGGTGTGTACAGGGCCAATCAAGTTTTGGTGCTCTCATTAGATGTGTCGTGTGAATCCAAGAGTCTATTCCTTAGAGTTTGATGGCACAGTGAGTCAAGTTTAGAACACCCCAGAATCTTAATAGCCAGAGTGGCAGGTAAAAGTATTTCATCCAATAATTCCTGAACATAAGACCCATTGTAAGTTTTATTTTTGTTGAAAGTGAAGAAGCCATGTTGCCTCCACAACATTCCAAAATCATGAGATACTCAGCATATCTACTTTCAGCATATATATTGGCAGTTTTGCCCTTGGCTCAAGTGCGAGCCTGTTTAAGAGCAGAGAATTCAAATTTTGGGTCAAAGTAGCCATAGGTAAAGGTGCTTCCTCAACAGTATCAAAAGGAGTTGCAATAGCATACCCAGCACAATATTTGTCATTGTCCTCCTTTAAATAAGAACCATCAGGGAACCATGAGAATTCAGCATCACCCAGAGGAATTTCCTGAAGATCTTCGTTAGGAGTTAGGAAGTGGTCCATCAGCATTATGGGCTTCTACAGTCTGCAGTGTTGAAAAGAGTCAGATATGACTGAGCCTGTATGCACATGTAGAGGGAATTTGTCAATGACTGAAGGGAGAAGAGTAGCAGGGTGAAGGTTGTTAAACAGTGTATACGAGTCATGTGAGGAGCAGTTAACGAAAGGACTTCTTAGGAGGTGAGGCTGCTGACTGAGAAAGGTTGAGCATGATGAAAACTGAAAATTTCAGAGGGCTTCTACTGCATGAAGTGCACAAATGGCTGAAGGGGATCCCGCAGCAAATTTCCTGTGATGGTCTTAACCAAAAGGGCAGTGGCGCCAATGGCTCTAAAGCAAGGGGAGGTATCCCTATGCCACAGGATGCGGTGACTGGCTGTAATACTGGTCAGTGGTGGTACCCATGTTTTGGGGTGAGTATCCCAAGAGCATTTTCTTCCTTTTCACATACAAAATGGGAGAAAAAAAAATAATTTGGTAATTGGGATGCCCAAGGTCAGGTTCATCAAACTCTTTCTTAAGGCCTTAAAGGCTATGTAGTGATGGCTATGATCCTTATAATAAAATTGGGTCAATATTGTTATTGTTTATGAAAACATATGGAATTCTGGCTGTAAGATTTTTGAAATTCAATTTTGGCAATAATCAGTGAACCAAAGAAAGCCTCACAGTGGCACTTAATTTTGGGTTTGGAGAAACATAGGATACCACGAAGCCTATCTGAATCTAGGTATGGTCCTTGTTCTTATATCAGATGTCCTAAATATTGACTGTGGATTTGGGCAAACCACAATTTTTCTTGGTGACCTTATGTCCCTTTAAGGCTAAAAGCTTTAGCAAGTGGAGAAGGCAATGGCCCCCCACTCCAGTACTCTTGCCTGGAAAATCCCATGGATGGAGGAGCCTGGTAGGCTGCAGTCCATGGGGTCACTGAGTCAGACACGACTTCACTTTCACTTTCACTTTTCACTTTCATGCATTTGAGAAGAAAATGGCAACCCACTCCAGCGTTCTTGCCTGGAGAATCCCAGGGATGGAGGATCCTGGTGGACTGCCATCTATGGGGTCGCATAGAGTCAGACATGACTGCAGTGACTTAGCAGCAGCAGCAGCTGTCTTCCTGAGGGCTTGAGAAGGAAAGCAAAGAAGCAAATCATCCATATACTGCAACAAAGTAGAACCTCTAGGGAACCTTATATCATCCAGATCAGCCTTCAGGATTTCTGAGAAATAAGAAGGACTCTCAGTAAAATCCCAAGGTATTACTGTCCAGCTGAATTTTTTTTTTTTCCCCCCAAGTAAAGGCGAAAAGTTATTGTCTTGCTTCATCATCTGGAATACTAAAGAATGTACTGTATAAATCAATTGCAGTAAAGAATTTGCTTCTAGTGGGAATGAATATTTGTAAAGTATGAGAGCTGGAAACAACGACAGAGTGTCAGGGGATAACAACATTGTTTATTGTGTCAGTGTCGGGCAAATATCCACTCTCGGCCTGTAGGTTTTTGCACAGGTAAAATGTAACTGTTGTAGGGGCTAGTACACGGGATAGTGAGGCCTTCTGCCTTGTAACATTTTGTTGTGAGTTTGGTGTCCTAAAGGTCTTCTTTATTCATAGAGCATTGATTAATTCTGGGGAGATGTTTTGAGGAATCTATTTGAATCTTGATAGGAGGTGTGCTATAAATTTTGCCAATATCAATTGAAGATTTTGCACATAGGAGGGTTGTAGCTGATTGAATAGGGATAAATGATCAATGCTTCCAGAATCATCTCTAATATCATCAGAAATGAAGCAAATAAGATTGCAAAAGCTCATCTAATTTACCTGCTTGGCTGCTTTGATGACTATTCTCAAATTCTAGAATAATTCTCCCTTTGGGGAGAAAAATGTTCCAGCATGGTACTTCTCTAAGAAGTCTCAGCCTAATAAATGGATGAGGGCTAAGGAACTAAAAAGAAAAGGGTGTACCCATTTCCTTCTCCAATGCAGGAAAGTGAAAAGTGAAAGGGAAGTCGCTCAGTCGTGTCCGACTCTTAGCGACCCCATGGACTGCAGCCCACCAGGCTCCTCTGTCCATGGGATTTACCAGGCAAGAGTACTGGAGTGGGGTGCCATTGCCTTCTCTGTAGATCTTTCAGAGGGTCTAAACAAAAGTAAATAGGTAAGAGACAGGAATCTTTTAAGGTTCGTTGGAGAGCCCCGCTAGCTGAATGTGGTACTCCAAGGCAGGGGCTGCCTTATAGTAGTGAGATTGAGCACCAAGAATGTGGCTCCAGTGTCAGACCTGGAAGAGATTCAACCCCAAACTGGAGAAATGTTTCTCCAGCTGGTGAAGAGAAAGCATTGGGAAAAGCTCCTGTAGTTCCTTGGAGCCCTGTCACTTAAGAATTGGGAGGACATGGGAAAGGCTGGTTAGAAGGGCTGTAGGTGTCTGAAGTGCTTAAATTTGTAACACTCTTTTCAGATGTCCTGGCTCTTTTCATTAACAACAGAAACTAAGAAGCTTTTGGTTTCATTTGCAAGCATTTACTGACTGGAGTTAAAGATTAAGAATTTTAGTAATCTTTTAAGTGACTCTAGTGCAAGAGAGCTGGTTTGCCAGATTAACTACATCTGGGGTAAAGATAGTTTCCAATTCCATTCTGGTCCTTTTTACTTGAAGGGAGAGGTTCCAGTTCAGCTCATTATAAACACAGAGTTAAAAACTACTTGGATGCGATGAACATAAGAAGACCAGAATTTCTTTATTTTTATTCTTAATATGAAGTAAGGTGTAATAGCTATGAACAAGTTTATCAGATTTTTGTGTGTAAGCCTGAATTTTGTTCCAATCAATAGGTTTTGAGAAAGTCATAGGAACTGCCTAATGAAGCTGCCTGGTGATGCCCTAGGCTCTGTGTTCAGTTAGTGGGCTCGTCTCCTGGTTGTAATCCTAGAGACCTTTTAAGATTTCCCCAATTAGTAGTGTTCCTCCACGCTGGGCCTGGCCTTAACCAACTAGCTGGTATAAGTCCAGAGAAACAGTTTGGAGACCTGTCAGGATCCTTGATTACTTTCAGAAAATCTTTGAGTACGGCTGCCAGTTCAGCTTTTGGCATCATTGTTCAGTCACTCAGTCATGTCCGACTCTTTGCAACCCCATGGACTGCAGCATTCCAGGCTTCACTGTTCTTCACTGTCTCCTAGAGCTTGCTCAGACTCATGTCCGTTGAGTCGGTGATGCCATCCAACCATCTCATCCTCTGTTGTCCCCGTCTCCTCCTGCCCTCAATCAGCATTAGGGTCTTTTCCAACGAGTCAGCTCTTTGCATCAGGTGGCCAAATTATTGGAGCTTCATCTTCAGCATCAGTCCTTTCAATGAATATTCAAGGTAGATTTCCTTTAGGATTGACTGGTTTGACCTCCTCGCTGTCCAAGAGACTCTAAAGAATCTTCTCCAGCACCACAGTTTGAAAGCATCAATTCTTTGCTGCTCAGCCTTCTATGTGGTCCAACACTCACATCCATACATGACTACTGAGAAATACATAGCTTTGACTATATGGACCTTTGTTGGCAACATAATGTCTCTGCTTTTTAATACACTGTCTAGGTTTGTCATAGCTTTTCTTCCAAGGAGCAAGCATTGTTTAATTTCATGGCTGCAGTCACTGTCCCCAGTGATTTTGGAGCCCAAGAAAATAAAATTTGTCACTGTTTCCATTGTTTCCCCATCTATTTGCCATTAAGTGATGGGACTGGATGCCATGATCTTAGTTTTTTGAATGCTGAGTTTTAAGCCAGCTTTTTCACTCTCCTCTTTCACTTTAATCAAGAGATTCTTCTTTGCTTTCTGCCATAAGGGTGCTGTCATCTGCATATCTGAGGTTATTGATATTTCTCCTGGCAATCTTGATTCCAGCTTGTGCTTCTTCCAGCCCAGCATTTCTCATGATGTACTTTGCATATAAGGTAAATAAGCAGGATGACAGTATACAGCCTTGATGCACTCCTTTTCCTATTTGAAACCAGTCTGTTGTTCCATGTCCAGTTATAACTTGCTTCCTGATCTGCATACAGATTTCTCAGGAGCAGGTCAGGTGGTCTGGTATTCCCATCTCTTTCAGAATTTTCCATAGTTTGTTGTGGTCCACACAGTCAAAGGATTTGGCATAGTCAATAAAGCAGAAATAGATGTTTTTCGGAACTCCCTTGCTTTTTTGATGATCCAGCAGATGTTGGCAATTTGATCTCTGGTTCCTCTGCCTTTTCTAAATCCAGCTTGAACATCTGGAAGTTCATGATTCACATAACCTGCAGATCTAACATCAGTAATTTCTAAGGGAACTGTCTGGTTGGAAAGGAGCCAGATCAAAGGCTGCTCGGTACAGTAATTCTGAAGGAATCAAGCCAAAAGTTTAAAGCACAGTTCCACTAGAGAGACCCAGTCCTGAAGGAGTCAGGCCAAAGTCTAATACTCTAGTGTCAATAGACCAACCCCTTTTCCAAAAAGAAAGGAGTGAGCCTAGCCAGTTCTAGAAAGAATGGTATTTTTAAAGTGTGTCAAATGAATACTCACATATGTAACAAAGCCTTAAACAAAAAGGACAAAGCCTTAGAACAGATCCTAAAGAAAATCCCAAGAGGTTTAAAATGCAAAGAGAAAAGCTAGAATCTAGGAGAAAGACACCCTCAAATTCTGGTCAGCGAGGAGCAGTGGACTCAGTATGGCTACTGTGCTTGTTTGCTCACCATCTTTAGAGTCAGTAGGAGTCCTTCTCTAGATCCCGGTATGAGCCACCAAAATGTTGACTTGAAACAAATAGACTTTCAGTTCTCTTTTCAGCAAAAGTGAGTTTATTTACAAGTAACAAAGAACTGCATTTTTGGGTCTGCAATCATGGCAAGCCACATGTAAGACCCCATACAGCAAAGGGAGGAAAATTCTTTCAAAGAGGGGAAAGGGAACTTGGGAAGGCCATCAAAAACAAATAGTTAATTGAAGAATTGAGAGTTTGAAATAGGATGACTTTTTCTTTGGCTGAGTTGTGACAGTCTTTCAATTGGGTGAGCTCTTGACAGTCAATAAAAGGAAGTCTTTATTCTTGTTGGGCTCTGCTATCATTGTAGGGCATAGGAGCATCCCCCTTACGGCCTCTGAACTCTGTTTTAATAGAGTTTTTTTTTTTTAATTACTTTTTAAACCAGCTATTTACATTTTAAAGGATAATCAACTTAAATGAATTAATCTCTAAATTATAATTGTACAATCCAATTTTTTTAATGTACAAAAGATTTGAGAAACACTTCACCAAAGATATACTGTGATAAATAAGCATGTGAGAAGATCTCAACATTAGTCATTAGAGAATTGCATAAAACCATAAATCTAGATAGCATATTAAAAAAGCAGAGATATTACTTTGCCAACAAAGGTCCATCTAGTCAAGGCTATGGTTTTTCCAGTGGTCATGTATGGATGTGAGAGTTGGAGTGTGAAGAAAGCTGAGCA
>SJYX01022603.1:8606-24979 GCA_006410675.1 Oreotragus oreotragus
AAGCAGAAACATTACTTTGCCAACAACAGTCCGTCTAGTCAAGGCTATGGTTTTTCCAGTAGTCATGTATGGATGTGAGAGTTGTACTGTGAAGAAAGCTGAGTGCCAAAGAATTGATGCTTTTGAACTGTGGTGTTGGAGAAGACTCTTGAGAGTCCCTTGGACAGCAAGGAGATCCAACCAGTCCATCCTAAAGGAAATCAGTCCTGAATATTCATTGGAAGGACTGATGCTGAAGCTGGAACTCCAATACTTTGGCCACCTGATGTGAAGAACTGACTCATTGGAAAAGACCCTGATGCTGGGAAAGATGCAGGTGAAAGGAGAATGGGATGACAGAGGATGAGATGGTTAGATGGCATCACTGACTCCATGGACATGAGTTAGAGCAAGCTCCGGGCAATAGTGAAGGACAGGGAAGCCTGGGGTGCTGCAGTCCATGGGGTCGCAAAGAGTCAGATACGACTGAGCAACTGAACTGACTGAGTCGGTGGCCCCATCCAAACATCTCAGCCTCTGTCATCCCCTTCTCCTCCCACCTTCAATCTTTCCCAGCATCAGGGTCTTTTCTAATGAGTCAGCTCTTCGCATCAGGTGGCCAAAGTATTGGAGCTTCACCTTCAGCATCAGTCCTTCTAATGAAATTTCAGGGATGATTTCCTTTAGGATTGACTGGTTGGATCTCCTTGTAGTCCACGGGACTCTCAAAAGAGTCTTCTCCAACACCACAGTTGAAGAATATCCAATGCTAATACTCATTAGTGACTTTTCTTTCTGAAGGTTGAGTTGGAGTTTATGTATTTATTTTTAGGGGACCTGCATGGAGATCTTAGTTCCCCAACCAGAGATTGAATCCATGACCCGTGCCATGGAAGCATGGAGTCTTAACCACTGGACCCTCAGAGAAGTTGGAATTTATTATTCTTATTATTATTGGCCACTCTATATGCCTTGTGGGATTTAAGTTCTCTGACCAGGGATCAACCTAAGCTATGGGTCCTGGACACTGAGAGCGCCAAGCCCTAAACACTGGACCACCAGGGATTTCCCCAGAGTTTATTTGATCAATCTGTTTCTGTACAGTCATATTAAAGTCTTAAGGATAGACCAATACTTTCTGAATGTCACATTTTACAGACATTACTTTGACCTTTCATTACAAATCTAAAGGTGGATTGGTCTCATTCTACAAATGAAGAAGGCACTCACCCTTTGTCACCTAGCTCAGACTTCAAAGCCCATTTTCTTTCCACTATAACTTTCCTCAGCAGTTCTCCAAGCGCAGCCTGTGAATGCCCTGCAGGTAGGTCCTTTAGACGCTTTCAGGGGTTCTGTGAGGTCAAAATTCCTAAGACATCACTTGTCCTTTCACGTGTTGATGTTTGCAATGATGGTGCAAAAGCAACCAACTGCTGCACCTGAGCACCAATCTAGCCAGTGGTGTCCTCGGTTTCTTACTCACAGTGGGGGGCAGGGGAGGGGAGGAAGACAGTTGCACTTAAGAACGTCCTTGATGGAACAGGGACAATTGTTATTAAATCGTGACCCTTCAAGGCTTCATACCATAGTATACCGGGGTTGTCCCAAGGAAAACCACGTGTGCAACTGGTTGCATTGTGAGCTGGACTGCCCCATTTTTCATGGAACACCATTATTACTTGAAATAATTACTGATAGAAAACCAGTGGTCATGCAGACATGGGTATTGCCAGACGTTGTCTTGACAATGAATGAAGTGACCTTCTTAGAAGAATAATTGTGTGTGTGTGTGTGTGTTAATTGCCAATGGAAAAAAATTTGAGCTTTCAAGCAAAAATTACAATTTTGGAAAACTTGTTTCTGGTAATAGTGAGCTGATAGCTTCCCAATACTAAAAGACCTTTCTGGTGAGATCAGACACTTGGTAGTATTAATAAATGTAACTTTAAAATTCTGCATAATTAAATGTGTCAAGATTTGAAAGATGTGGATTTCCAGCAACCCTCCCAGCACGGTCTGATCACAAACCCCAGGGGTAGGGGTGTTGGGGGCTCTATCTCAGCCCCAGGGGTTGTGGCCGCCCCTCATAACTGCTATTACTGTATTTTTAAGAGTTCTGTTTCCTAATAACCAGTCCCTCATGACTCCAGCCCTTGCTACAGTTAGTAATTCTGTGGTTGAATTACTGTGTGGTCTCTCTCTCCTGATTGGATCGAGACTAGTACAGTTGGCCTTGCAAGCAAAAGCTGAGAACAGTCACCAGGGAAGAAAACCAAACCACAACAGTCACTGCTGAGAAGCGAAGGGTGCAAGGAGAGGGGCACGATATAGGGTCCTCCTCATCCTTGTCAACAGCAAGAGCCCCCAAGGGGAGGGGGTGCAGTTTGAAAAGACAGTTTGGAATAGCTGCTTTTAGATATAAAAAAGAATTGAAAATTAAAGCAAATAGTACCTACATCTCCAGCAGGCTATTTTTTTCACCTGTGAAGACGGTGATGTCATCCCTTCAAAACAGTTAAACAAGTAGGAAGTGAATGAGCCAACCAATTGAGGTTTGAAAGTAACTAAAAAAGTCAACAGGCGATGTATTCACCATCACAGTGTCCACGATGAGGAGAGCAGAGAGGAGATCAGTCATATCAGTGACGGGGTGGAACTGAAGAGCTTGAAGCTTTCGAGGTAGAGGGGAAAGATCCAGCATGAAACTGGGCCAAGTCCGGGTCTTTTTATACAGAGCTGGACACCTGAGGGCTCAGGCAGCTTAGAAGGTAACTGTGGGGACTTGCCTTGTGGTCCAGTGGGTGAGAATCTGCCTCCGAAGACAGGGAACATGAGTTCAATCCCTGGTCAAGGAACTAAGATCCCGCACACTGCAACTAGAGGCCCGTGGACCACAACTAGAGAAGCTCCCACACACAGCACAACTAGAGAACGTCCCTCACGGCACGAGAGAAAGCCCACACGCGCCACAAGTACAGAAGCTCCCACACACACACCAAGAGAAGCTCCCACACACAGCACAACTAGAGAACGTCCCTCACGGCACGAGAGAAAGCCCACACGCGCCACAAGTACAGAAGCTCCCACACACACACCAAGAGAAGCTCCCACACACAGCACAACTAGAGAACGTCCCTCACGGCACGAGAGAAAGCCCACACGCGCCACAAGTACAGAAGCTCCCACACACACACCAAGAGAAGCTCCCACACACAGCACAACTAGAGAACGTCCCTCACGGCACGAGAGAAAGCCCACACGCGCCACAAGTACAGAAGCTCCCACACACACACCAAGAGAAGCTCCCACACACAGCACAACTAGAGAACGTCCCTCACGGCACGAGAGAAAGCCCACACGCGCCACAAGTACAGAAGCTCCCACACACACACCAAGAGAAGCTCCCACACACAGCACAACTAGAGAACGTCCCTCACGGCACGAGAGAAAGCCCACACGCGCCACAAGTACAGAAGCTCCCACACACACACCAAGAGAAGCTCCCACACACAGCACAACTAGAGAACGTCCCTCACGGCACGAGAGAAAGCCCACACGCGCCACAAGTACAGAAGCTCCCACACACACACCAAGAGAAGCTCCCACACACAGCACAACTAGAGAACGTCCCTCACGGCACGAGAGAAAGCCCACACGCGCCACAAGTACAGAAGCTCCCACACACCACAACCAGAGAAAGCCCGCACACACACCCAGAGAAAGCTCACACACACCAAGAGAAGCTCCCACACAGCACACACACCAAGAGAAGCTCCCACACACACCCAGAGAAAGCCCGCACACACACCTAGAGAAGCTTCCACACACACCCAGAGAAAGCCTGCACAAACACCCAGAGAAGCTCCCACACACACACCTAGAGAAGCTCCCACACACACACCTAGAGAAGCTTCCACACACACCCAGAGAAAGCCCGCACACACACCAAGAGAAGCTCCCACACACAACCAGAGAAAGCCCACACACACCTAGAGAAGCTTCCACACACACCCAGAGAAAGCCTGCACACACACCTAGAGAAGCCCACACACACCTAGAGAAGCTCCCACACACACCGAGACAGCCCACACACACACCCAGAGATGCTCCCACACACACAACCAGAGAAAGCCCACACACACACCTAGAGAAGCTCCCACACACAACAGAGCAACACAGCCAGAAAAAAGAAAAAGTTACTATGTTTTTATTATTTACAGTAGCCAAGAAGTGGAACAACCTGTGTCCATCATGAATGACTGGATAAAGAAATGTGGTAGTACATAGAATGGAGTATTATTCAGCCTTGAAAAAAAGAAGGCAATCCTCTCTTACGTGACAACATAGATGTAACAAAGGACATTCATTATACTAAGTGAAGTAAACCAGTCACAGAGGGACAAATGTTGCATGACTCCACTTACATACGGGATCTAGAATAATCACATAGAAGCAAACGGTGGTTCCCAGAGACAGGTGGTATGGGAAACGGGGAGTTGTTGCTCAGTGGGTGAGAAGGTTGTTATGAGAGATGAATGCATTCTAGAGATCTGTTGTACAACAAAGTTAACACTATTATATTGTGCACTTAAAAATTGTGTTAATAGGATAGGCCTTATGCTGTGTTCTCACTACAAAAACAAAACCAAAAAATGGGGTATGGGAAGCTTCTGGCAGTGATTTTTTTTTTTACATTTTTAATTGGAGGATAATTGCTTTACAATGTTGTGTTGTTTCTGCCATACAACATGAATCTGTGGTGACAGATACTTATTACCTTGATGGTAGTGATGGTTTCAGAACTGTGTGCATGTCTAAACTCTTCAAATCGAACACATTAAAGATGTGTAGTTTTGGTATATAAGTTATATCTCAATAAAGATGTTTTCTTTAAAAAGTTTTTAATCCAAACCAAAAATATATATAAAAATTTGACTTTTTAAAAAGAGAACTTAATGGTGAGTGACAGCCTGAAGATGGACGAAACTGGGTCGTGGGGCCAGAAAGGCAATTAGCCAGAAGGTTCACATGAGCTCCCAAGGATAAAGGCAGCAGCGGGGTGAGCACTCAGGCCAAGACGGAGCCGCTTTAGGGACGGCCGTCATCCTGCTCTGAAATGACACGAGGCTCTCCCTCTTCTGCTGGGTGGTCTCTGGCAAGTTATTCAACACTGAATTGAGAAGAGTTAGCCGAGTCCCTATTTTGAGCCCAGGGAATAATCCTAGACTAATACTGACTGGCATCAAGACTGTGCTTCTGGGACTTCCCTGGTAGAGCAATGGTAGAGAGTCTACTTTGCAATGCAGAGGATGTGGGTTCGATCCCTATCGGGGAACTAAGATCCCGCATGCCGCAGAGCAGCTGAGCCCCGACGCCACAAGTCCTGAGCCTGTGTACTCCGGAGCCCACGTGCTGCAACTAGAGTCCGAATACTGCGAGGAAGACTCCTCATGATGCAACTATTAAAAAAAAATAAAACGTGTTTCTGGACCACCAGTCAAGGAGCAGTGAGGCAGATTCGGTCCTTAGCATGGACTTTTTTCTTATGTTTTCACCTCTCCTCTTCTCTCTCACTCCTAGAATAATTGTTTACAGTTTCCACATGTGACATTTATAGCTGTACATGATGATCCAGGGCACACTTGGGTATATGTAAATTGTTTCTTTCACAAAGGAAACTGAAATTTACTGGATGTGGTACACTATTTTTCTATCCTATTTCATTTTCCAAAATGCAGGTAATGACCTCCTACATTGATACCATGACTCTGGTGGATTGCTATTCACTTTGAAAACCACCACCATAGAGGAAAAGATGACTCGTGAACTGATTATAATCCAAAGAAAAGACATCCCGAGGTCTTTTTTATTTTTAAACTGAGGTCTAGTTGACACATAACATTAGTTTCAGGAGTATAACATATTCAATAATTAACATACATTGTAAAATGACCACCACAGAAAGTCTAGTCACCAGACAGCATTCTTTTCTTGTGATGAGAGCCTATAAGATCTACTCTCTGAACAACTTTCAAATGCTGTATGCAATACGGTATTATTATCTATACCATAGTGTATATTGTACCCCCAGGACTTACTTTATAACTCAAAGTTTATACTTCTGACCTTCTTTACCATTTTGCCCACCTTCAGCCCATGCCCCTGACAACCACCAATCTGTTCGTTTTGAAATTTGATAGGTGAGATCATATAGTATTTGTCTTTGTCTAAGTCATTTAGCATAATGCCCTCAAGATCCATCCATATTATCACAAATGGCAAGGTTTCACTCGTTCTTATGGCTGAATATGCATAACACACACCACTTCATCCATTCATCCATTCTTCATCCATCCATGGATATCAATGACTCCATATCTTGACTATTGTAAATAATGTTGCAATGAATATGGGGATACAGCAAGCTTTTTAAGTCAGTGTTTTTGTTTTCTTCGGGTAAATACCCAGAAGTGAAATTGCTGGATCATATACTTTTATTCTTAATTTAAAAAAAAATCGGGGGGCACCTCCATACCGTTCTCCATAGTGAATCGACATTCCCACCAGCGGCGCACAGGGGTTCCCTTTTCCCCATGCCCTCTCCAACAGTGATTATTTCCTGTCTTTCTGGTAAGAGCCACCCTAACAGGTGTGAGGTGATGTCTCGCAGGGGTTTTGATCTCCCTGGTGACTAGTGGTGCCGAGCACTGCTTTCATGTGCCTGTTGGCCTTTACTGCGTGTCTTGTTTTCCAAACCTGGAAAGAAAGCATGTTTACACCAGGACCGCAGTACCAGGATTCCATCATTCACGTTAATGGCACTCTTTCTGGAGTCATACTTCTTGTTTAAAAATCAGTAAATACCAATTCTGATGCACATCAATGTCATGCAACTTAAAAATAGACAACATTTCCTTTGATCCAGTTGCTCCCAGATCTAATGAACTCCACTGAACTAAACCTTGCGACATCAAAGTCTTTAGTCAAGGCAAACCTTCTTGACAGAAAATTTTAATCTTTTGCATTATTCTAAAACAAGGTAACAATCTGCAAAACTCAAACAAGATGACTCAGCACGGAAGTTTAGTTCAATATGATTTTATTTAAAAATCTGCAAAGCCAAAGGAGGGATCTGATGTTTTGTTAAAACAATTTTCACAGTATATATTTCAGCCTTTTTTAGCTTTGTGTTGAATAATAACAGAAAAGGAAGTTTCTGTTCAAGACCCTCACTCCAGCACAGCACACTTAGCCAGGCGCCCGGGATCGAGTGGCTGGGCGGGTCACCCTGGCCTGAGCTCACAGTGAATCCTCCCCCTCAAGTAGAGCCCTAGTTCTTCCCCAAGCACACAGACTTATTTTCACTGCTCTCCACAGGCCCTGAGAATCCTTCATCTTAAAGCTGAGAAAAGTGTGAAAGGATTCCTTAACTCATTGCCTGTAACAAACCCAGCTACTGGTTAACTCCTGACAATCACAAGTATAAAACACTTGAAATGTATAAGATGTTCCACGTTGAATGGAACAACTTAAATTAAAAAAAATTAAGTCAAGTAACATGCTTTCATGTTTTAAAACGTTACTTAATAAAACTTACTGAGACAAGATATACAGCACTTTCTGTATTTGGTATTACAAACTCCTACTGGCGATAAGCTACTTGATGGTTGAAAAAAATAAAAAAGAGAAGAAACCGTACATATTGTTTTATAAGCGATGCCTGAAGGAATGTCATGTTGTAAATTTTGTTACTAAGATTAAGCCTGGAAAAAAAACAAAAGATCTACAAAAGCAACACCCATGTTCTTTTAAATGATGAGGTAGATTTTTTCCTATGCAGCAAATGGAAGATAACCAAAAATGCATACAACTCACAAATCTTCTTTAAAAAAAAAAAAACAGTTCAGGTTATAGTCACTTTCACAAATAAGACATTTATAAACCACGAGGTGGAGAGGTCATACTCGGAGATTCGATAATCAATCTTGGATCAATTAACTCTCTCCAAAAAACGGTTATCTGAGGAAAAACAGAAAATATTCAGTTTAGAGACATCATTTTGAAGTCCTATCAATTTCAGTCAGTTAAAAACTTCAATTTCCATTTGTGAAGAATCCTTGAGGACTGGAGGTCATTTGAGTCCCAGTAAATTCAGTTCAACTAGGGTAGAAGGCCTTGTTTACCTAGAACACAGCTAAATTTTATATTAAACATATGTCATCTTTCTTTGATTTAGAACATGGGCTGGGGCCGGGTGGTACCAGCTGGTCACCAAGGGGTCAGGAGGATTTGCCCTACCAGTCTCTATGGACAGGCAGTCTGCAGACTTCTTGGGAGGCAGATACGGCCCAGAGGGTTATCACTAGACTGCCAATGCCCTTTCATGCAGCTCTATGGTTCTTTTCCTGTGCTGCCTAAAAACAGAGGAGTTATTTCACATTTTACCAAGAGAAAGAAAGCTATGGAAGGCCATCTGGATGAATAATGAGAGCCATCTAGTGTCCAAAAACGTAATTACAGGCCCTACTTCAGGCCTCAGTTTAATAAGGCCTCCAAGAGGAAAGCCTCCAACATTTAATTTTCCAGTGTAGTTTCCAAGAATACATTTCAACAAAAAAGTGGGACTGCATATATTGCAAATAAAGAAGTACAGGATACGGGGCCAAATCTGCAGAGCCTACCACAGATCCTAAAAATGTGCTTTTGGAGTAAATCCCTGAGTGTCATCTATCCTAAAGACAAAGCAAAACATACAGTCTGGTTAGGGTTTCCACAAGTTTACATTTCAGATAAAAATGTGACTTTGCAATACTAAAACTTCAGAATAATATCATAACATTTCAACTATAAACACCTTAAGAAGTGGTTTCTTAAATATAAATTCTATTCACTTCAATGCTACCACACACTAATGAGGCAGCCATTCCAGCATCTCTGTAAGTCTGGCTGCCAACAAAGCTCTAAACCATATACTTCCTAAAATGGCAATTTAAGGACTTAAAATCAGAAGACAGATTCATCATCGTGTGTCATTCTTCAAAATTATCTGCACTGTTCTAAATCAGAATCATGGTAACTCTTGGGAGGCAGTAGTGACTGTGAGGAGACACGGTGGAGACTTCTGGAGACCCCCCAAGGCCAGGATCCTCTCTGATTTTATGCAGGCAGTGCAGGAAGCTGCGGTGTGTCACCTTCCAGACCACCAGCAGCCAGTCAAGCGAATGGACGGCCAAGCAATGCCAAGAAGAGAAGCATGCCTACCCTCTTCTCCTGCGTCACAGCGTACTCCACTACCTCAGCTCCATTTTCGTTGTGATAAACCAAATCAAATTTCCCAGGTTCTTTCATGGCTGAAACCAGACGGTAGGAAGGAGAGACAATAAGTCATTTTCCAGCAGTGAAAAAGTTCCTCTACAGGAATTCATATCATTAGAAAAACCACCACAAACAAACTGTCCATTGATGTGGAGGCTGTGCACACAGGAAAACATAGAGTGCTCAGTGACAGGAGATGCTTTGACGCCTGTGTCAACAGACAGGGCCTTCTCAGGCACTCACCAGTGACAATCCTCCCTTCACAGAAAAGAAGTGAGCTGATACACTAGCAATCCCAGAAAAGAGTGTGTAACCACAGGATAATCCCCCTACACCCCCAGAACTGGTTTGTTTCAATAAAAGAAGGTAATGTGAATTCTGCAAAACTCTTATATCTTGCTGTGTCCGCAGAAATTACACATGCTTCCTTGGTAACACAGCAGTCCTCATCTTACATGGTAGGGTGGGGCTATAAAAATGACCACACAAGCTGAAAACAATCTTCATCAATGGGGAAACTCATGACTGTCTCACGGTTAAAGTTTTTTGTCAAAACATTCAAACCTTTACTGTATAGGGAAATGAAAACATAGTAAAACTGCTATTTATGTAGGACACTGACCTAATTTAAAACAGAAACAATGAGAATCAGTGACTGTTCTGTGTCCACACATATCCCGGGTGGTTTGGACAGCGCTCGCCCCCTTGCCATCTCACCACAGTGCAGAGCGAGGACCTTTCCCACGCCTGGCACAGCCGTCACACTCCTTTCTGTTTGAGTCCACTTTCAGCAAGTAATCCTTTGAGTTTTTAGCGTTATGATAGACCTGAGAGTTTCTTTCTCACAGTTTTGTTCAGTTTTTTGCTGATGTAATTCCTTTCATGACCACCTTCCTCACTGATGTCAAGAAGTTCACAGAAAGCTCAAAGTCAGCATTTCCACAGTGAGCTATTTCGTCTACGAGTTCACTTAAATTCAATTCGGGTGTTACTTGTAGCATTATCACTTTCTGCTTCTTTGCCACGCTTTCATTGTTGTTGGCCAAGTCCCTATTCAATCATCCACTTTTGTACAGTGACACGTGGGTTTATCACTGAGACAAGGAGGCACCAGGACTACACCCACGCTATGGCGTGGGAGCTGAGTAACAGATGCACCGTGACCAGCGCCGAAACACTTTGGAAGAAGCAGGGTGACTGGTCACTGATCCTAAGGGGCGCCTGTGACTGTGCAGTGCTCTGTGTGGGCTGGAGAGCTGGTGGTACTTCACCCAATCACTCCCGGCTCACAGGGGCTTCCCCGGTGGTCCAGTGGCTGAGACTCCACACTCGCAATGCCGGGGTCCCAGGCTTGACCCCTGGTCAGGGAACTGGAACCCACATGCTACAACGGAAGATCTCCAACTAAGACCGAGTGCAGTCAAAGAAACAAACAAACGTTTTTAAAAAGAAGAGTTAATATGCCAGTGTCGCTGGAGACTGCTTCTATTTTACAAAACCCCATGGTAACTGAAATTCATGGATATCAGAACTATGCAAAGTGAGGACTACCTGTATTTCTGATATAAAACAGACCAGGTGTTTCTTGATGCTCCCAAAAAGAAAAGTTCTAATTGGATATCATCACTGTCAATCACCTGAGCAGAAGTGATCAGGCTGTGTCCACAGAATTCAACCACAGACAAACCTCTGTCCAACATTCCTAAGGAGGATTTCTTCAAATGAAATCTAATCAGAAGAGAGCTGGAAAACCAGTGTAAGGGTTTTTGTTTGTGCTTTTTTCTGGGTGCCCTCACACCTTGCAGGATCTTAGTTCCCCAACCAGGGAGTGAACCTGAGCCCCAGCAGAGAAAGCGTCAGAGCCTAACCACTGGACCACCAGGGAATCCCCTGAAAAATCTTTTTGAATGATTCCTACATACTACAGTCTTGACTCTTTTACTATCTTATTTAAACATGAACAGAAAATAATTCCTTAGTCTGCTGATCGCCTCTAATCTCTGGCCAGGGACCCCTGCAAACACAACCCAAGTCAAGCCGTACAGAGTAAAAGCCCTGTTATTCCAGGGTTTCAGAACCAAAAATGGGCGGGGTGATTCAGGCATAAAGCAGGGAACCATCTAAAATAATGCATGAGAGTGTGGCTACACTTATCTATTTCAGGCTTTTTATTTTAACACAGAGAAGTACATTCATTTGCCAACGTTTTCAAACAGTGCTAGTAGGTCTTATGAGTCACTGACTGGAGCTGTCTTTCTTTTATAAACTTTATCCCTAATGCATATATGCAATTTCCAGTTTTTGAGTTTTGAGGGGTTTTGTTTGGTTTTATTTTCTGGTCATGCCACGTAGCACGGAGGATCTTAGTTTTCCAACCAGGGATCAAACCCACACCCTCTGCACTGGGAGCATGGAGTCTTAACCACTGGACCACCAGGAAAAGTCCCAAGGTTTTTTGTTTTTGTTTTTTAAGTGGATGCAAGAATATAAAACTAGCAACACAATTTAAGTGCAGAATTTTCTCAGATTTTTATCAAATTCCTCCCAAACTCTTATAGCTAACCCATCACATGTAATCCAAAAGCAAAATTTTCAGCAATGATCCTGAGTTATCATTCAATTTAGGTTTCATAGACGTAATTTTTTTTGCCATCAATTTTCATTAATTGATGTAATTTTATGAAATTACATGGTTACAATAGTAAGAACAACGTGCCTAACAGTCTGGGGAACAAACCCAACAATTCTCAGCAGACATGCAACCACACTAGCAGAAGCGCAGCACCGCCCACCCCCAGGCCCTCTGTGTGGACGGAGGCAGCAGAGGGCACCATAACCATGGCGGCCAAGGAAGACAGCGGCTCCTGCGCGCAGAAGCTATTCAGAAGCCAGTGCAGACATGAAGAGCCTTCGCTTTCAACTATCTTTCTAGAAGACTCACCAGGTAAGGATGAAAGAATTTCTATGTCTACTTGCTGGGTCTCCGGGTTATGGCTTAATATTCTTCCTTCCTTTCAAAAATAAAAGTCCACGTCAAAAATCAACATGTGAAATATGATGATGTTCTAAAACCACTTAAAAATAGTTAAGATGGTGAGTTTTATGTGAATTTTATTTCAACAAAATTTTTTAAAATAAGTCAACATGTATTTGAAACATAACTCCCACAGCAGGCCACATTTCTCTGGTCTAAATTATCCCCAGTGCAGGCGCTACACTGGGCTAGGAACAGCCCTAGAGCCCACAGCCTCTAGTTATCCAAACTAGCCTGCCCTCCAACCCCGAGGAGACCCAGATGGAAGCTCCTCACTCCTGCCCCTGCCTCCTGCCACAGCCAGCTGCTGGCACCTGGAGTCCTGCCTGGCGCTGGCATTCTCCTTTCTCTTGGGAAATGTAAATAATAAATTCCTCTCTTCAGTAGCACTGACTCTGCTGTGTTATCACTCAGTCACTTTCATAAATTAAAATCCCATGGATACATATTAGACAGAATCGGGTGGTTGGGGAGACTACATTCTTTGAAGATAGCTTTGACTTTTAAAGACAAGCTTAATGAATAAAGCTCATGATCTAGCTGGATAACAGCAACTGACATCAAAGCAAAAAAAGTAACACTGATTTTCACTCTTGAAATGGTTTGGAAAGCAGCTTCAGAAAAGTCCTAAAAATACTGGAAACAAAGTAGCAAACAGCTTTCCAAAATAATAACTATAATGACCAACATCTATTTAATATGCATTTAAAATTCTATATCATGTTGATGTATGGCAAAACCAATACAGTATTGTAAAGTAAAATAAAGTAATATTTTTTAAAAATCTATATCATCTATAATCAATGATTGATACAGGTTGTGGAACATATAAATTCTATGTTTATTTCCATTTCCTCACATACTGTAGAATTAAATTAATCATCTGTAGTAGGGTGAACGGAGAAGGCAATGGCACCCCACTCCAGTACTCTTGCCTGGAAAATCCCACGGATGGAGGAGCCTGGTTTTCTGTTCTCTTTATACAAGCAACAATCCAATGAATGTTTTTATTCATACAACCTTGTATACATTGCCAACATTTCTATGGGATAAACACCATCGTAGAGTGTCAGTGTTCTTTTTTAAAAACGAAATACCCAAACTTTATTCATTGTTGAGTTGAAGAAACAACTCTAACTTCTGACCTAAATTGGCGTTTGAGAGATTCTTTTTCTGTTTTAATATAAAGTTGAAAAATATTTTTTTCAAGATAGGAGGCATAAATTATAGGCTTTTTATTTGGATAACAGACCAAAAAGGTACACATAATCATAAAAGAGCTTTAAAATTCTATTCTGTGCTTTAGCATGAGGCAAATAGAAGTTTTCAGAATA
Organism: Oreotragus oreotragus; assembly: GCA_006410675.1. Taxonomy (NCBI): domain Eukaryota; kingdom Metazoa; phylum Chordata; class Mammalia; order Artiodactyla; family Bovidae; genus Oreotragus; species Oreotragus oreotragus. The sequence goes on from SJYX01022603.1 coordinate 22,269, forward strand.
ATGAATATAATTTGGGGTGTTTTGATGTCAAGTTTAGGCTTTACATTTTATAGTAATGCTTTCCATTACTCCTATTTTCAAGCGTTTTTTTGTAGATTTGTTCTCTTATACATGGAATAACAAAATATGGGGAGAAATGTACTAGTGACTCCTCACGTATTTTTTTAAAAAACATATTTTGCCACTGTACATGCTTTGATTCAGCTACCTTTCCTAAATCCCCGAATCTGTCATTTCAGAATTAGAATGCAGTAGTAGCGGTAGTGGAGGGGGAGGTATAAAGTATTGGGAATAAGACAGGTTCAAAGATGTATGAAACAGGGACTATAACCACTGTTTTGTAATAACTGTAACTGGAAAGTGGAGAAGGCAATGGCACCCCACTCCAGTACTCTTGCCTGGAAAATCCCATGGATGGAGGAGCCTGGTGGGCTGCAGTCCATGGAGTCACTGAGAGTTGGACACGACTCAGTGACTTCACTTTTACTTTTCACTTTCATGCACTGGAGAAGGAAATGGCAACCCACTCCAGTGTTCTTGCCTGGAGAATCCCAGGGACGGCGGAGCCTGGTGGGCTGCCGTCTACGGGGTCGCACAGAGTCGGACACGACTGAAGCAACTTAGCAGCAGCAGCAGCAGCAGTAACTGGAAAGTAACCTTTAAAAATTGTATACAAATTAAAAAATAAATAAAGATGAGGACAAGAAAAAGAACAGTTGGTGGCTAGAGTCTGTAGGAGGCGAAGAAATAAGCCAGACTGCAGTGTTGCCTGTGGGGTCCTCCTCCTGAAAAGACGGCTCCTACACCCTGAAAGCATTACAGATAAGCTACTCAAAGGTGCATCAACAGGTGAATGGGTAAGCAAAATGAAATATATACTTACAGTGGAATGTTATTCAGTCTTAAAAAGGAAGGAGAGTCTGACACATGCTGCAACTTGAATGAACCTGTAAGACATTTTGTTAATTAAAATAAACCAGTCACAAAAATACACATGCGCTAGGATTCCACTTACATGAGGCATCTAGAGGAGTTAAACTCAGAATGTAGAATGGAGGCTGCCAGTGGCAGAGTGTGGAGGAAATGGAGAGCTATTGCTTAATGGGTGTAGAGTTTCGGTTTTGTGAGATGAAAAAGTTCTGGAGATCTCTTTCACAACAATGTGAATATGCTCAACACTACTGAACTGTATGCACACTTAAAATTGATGAAGATGGTAAATTTTATGTGTATTTCATCACCACTTAAAAAATTATAGAGGGGACTTTCCTGGTGGTTCAGTGGTTGGGAACCTGCCTTGCAGGGCAGGGTGTGTAGGTCGGAACCCTGGTCGGGAAACTAAGATCCTACATGCTGTGGGGCAACTAAACTTGAGTGCTGCAACTGGAGAGTTTGTGCGCTTGCAAGGAAAGATCCTGCCTCACACAGCAAAGATCCTCTGTGCCGCAACTAAGATGCGAGACAGCCAAATAAATAAATATTTAAAATTTAAAAAATAAAACATTTAAAAAATTACAATGATTTAATCCAAATAACAAGGCATCTGCTAGACTCTGAGGCACCTACTCTCTAGTGCTCACATTTACAGTTGCATTTTTAAACTTAGTTACAGTAGTTGGTGTAGCCTAGACCTCAACAAGTTGACCTCAAAAATGTCAAGTAGCTAAAACATACTAAAAGATCATTTGTCTCACATAACAGTCACTGGCAGGTGGTAAGTAAATGTTAGTTAAATGAATGAATGAGTGAAAGTGGCTTATAAGATGTGTATGAAAGTGAAAGTGCCTCAGTTGTGTCTGACTCTTTCCCACCCCGTGGACTATACCGTCCATGAAATTCTCCAGGGAAGAATACTGGAGTGGGTAGCCTATCCCTTCTCCAGGGGATTTTCCCAACCCAGGAATCAAACCAGGGTCTCCTGCATTGCAGGCGGATTCTTTACCAGCTGAGCTACCAGGGATAAGATGTGTATGCTGCTGCTAAGTCGCTTCAGTCGTGTTCGACTCTGTGCGACCCCATAGACGGCAGCCTACCAGGCTCCCCCGTCCCTGGGATTTCCAGGCAAGAACACTGGAGTGGGTTGCCATTTCCTTCTCCAATGCATGAAAGTGAAAAGTGAAAGGGAAGTCGCTCAGTCATGTCAGACTCTTAGCGACCCCATGGACTGCAGCCTACCAGGCTCCTCCATCCATGGGACCCTCCAGGCAAGAGGACTGGAGTGGGGTGCCAAGATGTGTATACAAGCCCCAATACCCAGTATGAATCTCAGTTTATTAACTCAGATGTGAAAGAAATGAGAGTTTCTTCTTCCAGAGTTAAAATTGCTTGCATGCTTAATCAGTTATGTCCGACTCTCCGTGACCCTGTGACTGCAGCCTGTCAAGCGGCTCTGTCCATAAGATTTCCCAGGCAAGAATATTGGAGCGGGCTGCCATTTCCTCCTCCAGGGGATCTTCCTGACCCAGAGATAGAACTTGCATCTCCTGCATTGGCAGATGAATTCTTTACCATTGAGCCACCTAAAATTAAAATATATCAAATCCTCCTTCTGCCAGGCTAGGAGGCTGAAGATAAACCCGAGGCTGCTCTTTGCACACTGTGGCAGCATGCTTGTGCTCAGCCGCTAAATCGTGTTCAACAATTTTGTGACCTCATGGACTGCAGCAGGCCAGAATATTGGAGTAGGTTGCCCGTTCCTTCTCCAGGGGTAG
>SJYX01022603.1:25809-91663 GCA_006410675.1 Oreotragus oreotragus
TGAAAGAGACACGTGTACCCACAATGTTCATCACAGCTCTGTTTATAACAGCCAGGACATGGAAACAACCTAGATGTCCATCAGCAGATGAATGGATAAGAAAGCTGTGGTACATATACACAATGGAGTATTACTTGGCCATTAAAAATAATACATTTGAATCAGTTCTAATGAGATGGATGAAACTGGAGCCGATTATACAGAGTGAAGTAAGCCAGAAAGAAAAACACCAATACGGTATACTAACATATATATATGGAATTTAGAAAGATGGTAATGAGGACCCTGTATGCGAGACAGCAAAAGAAACACAGGTGTATAGCCTGCTTTTGAACAAAGATTCTTACCAAGATTTTAAAAGACTTCCTAGGTATCAATTCAGATTAATTCACTGTTGTGCCTTATCTATATTACTATATTAACATATCAATTATTTCCTTTAAAAATGGACTTACATCTGAATCTCACATCAAAATAAGAAAGTATGCATTTTAACAAGATTTTAACACAATTTTGAATGGGTAAGAAAGCGAAGAAAACATATAATTCTATAATCCCACTGAGTCACACTTTTGCTGAACTGTGATGAAGTTCATATGCCAGTATGAAGTCCCACACAAATATTAAATGAGGAAATTCCAAGGATAATATTTGTGAATTACCTGTGGCTAACTGGTAAGGGAAAAGAAACCATATTAGATCATAGTAACCAATAGGAATGCCAGGCTGGCTGAAGCACAGCTGGAATCAAGACTGCCAGGAGAAATATCAATAACATATACACATATAACATAACATAAATATAATATCATATACACAGATGATACCACCCTTATGGCAGAAAGTGAAGAGGAACTGAAAAGCCTCTTGATGAAAATGAAAGAGGAGGGTGAAAAAGTTGGCTTAAAGCTCAACATTCAGAAAACAAAGATCATGGCATCTGGTTCCATCACTTCATGGGAAATAGATGGGGAAACAGTGGAAACAGTGTCAGACTTTATTTTTGGGGGCTCCAAAATCACTGCAGATGGTGACTGCAGCCATGAAATTAAAAGACACTTGTTCCTTGGAAGAAAAGCTATGACCATCCTAGACAGCATATTAAAAAGCAGAGACATTACTTTGCCAACAAAGGTCCGTCTAGTCAGGTTTTTCCAGTAGTCACGTATGTGAGAGCTAGACCATAAAGAAAGCTGAGCGCCAAAGAATTGATGTTTTTGAACTGTGCTGTTCAAGAAGACTCTTTGAGAGTCTCTTGGACTGCAAGATCAAACCAATCCATCCTAAAGGAAATCAGTCCTGAATATTTATTGGAAGGACTGATGCTGAAGCTGCAACTCCAATACTTTGGCCACCTGATGCAAACTGACTCACTGGAAAAGACCCTGATGCTGGGAAAGACTGAAGGCAGAAGAAGGGGACAAGAGAGGATGAGATGGTTGGACGGCATCACCAACTCAAGGGACATGAGTCTGAGCAAGCTCCAGGAGGTGGTGATGGACAGGGAAGCCTGGCGTGCTGCAGTCCATGGGATCGCAGAGTTGGACACAACTGAGCAATGGAACTGACTGAACCAGTAGGACTTCATAAATACATGAAATAGACTCCCATGCTGAAAATAATCAAATTGTCTGGCTGAGTCTGTGCGTGCACGTTCACCCGGCAGGCTCCACCGTCCACGGGATTCTCCAGGCAAGAATACTGAGGTGGATTTCCATTTCCTACTCCAGGGGATCTTCCTGACCCAGGGATTGAACCCAGATCACCTCCATCTCCTACGCTGGCAGATTCTTTACCACTGAGCCATCTGGGAAGCCCTTTCTGACTGAGACCTATTTTATTTCCTTTCAAAGGTGAGGATCATGAGGAGGGGGTGGCGGATATTCAAATAACTTTGTGTATCTAAGCTGATTAGAAAAAACTGAGTTAAAAAAAAAATTTGTCATTCTCACTCTATATTCCTCCTAGGTATTATAACACTGGGAGACTTCAAACTGATATTATTAAAAAGTTTACATTTTGATAATATTTTTATTGTCTACTTTATGGCACTGTTTACTCCATAAAAATCTGTTATCTGTAATTAGCAGTATTAAACATGACTTTAGCTTCTTTAATGTACTGACATTCGATTATTTGTAAATAAAGACCCTTACCTTGTAGTCAGAGACATCAGGAGAATAATTGGATGTTAGTTCCAAAAGCTAAAAAAGAAGGAAAAAACTCAGAAATACAGATACCCCGTGTTTCCTTTTCCTTACTCCTAAGAAAACAAAACAAGCCATGCTTGGGGGCTTACTCCACCACTCAGGAAGCCCTACCAAGAGCCTGTAGCAAAACAGGGGTTCAAGCAGGAAAGGTTCTTTGGGGGGTTTGGGGAGGTTTGGAGAGTTTTTTATTGAGCACTTGCTGTGTTCCAGACATCGGGCTGAGTCATTTTTATTCACTCAGAAAATAATTACTGGGCACCTACTACATGGCAAGAGAACATGAAAGGTATGATTCAGGAAGAGTTTAAATTTTATTAACATTAATTATATTAACTTATAAATACAAATATAACCTAATGTGCTAACGAATAAGTTTACTGGGAAGAGGAATAAACTCTTTTGTTGTTAACTGCTGCTGTTTTTAAATATAGACCTTAAATGCAATCTTCTCTCCGACTTGAGGGGCGGCTGCTAACAGTGGTAGGAGACTGTAGTCCTTCCTGTGTGTCTCTATGGGATTCTGAAAAACAGTATCAGTCAGGAGACTTTGTTACTGGTGAGAAAACGTGAAGCCAGACATCAACTCCAGACACACAGCACAAGGAAAGGGGAGGACATGCGCTCACAGTAATACTTACCTGGATGATGGTAGACGAGTTTGTCACCACTTCATTCAACTGTTGTTGCTTCTGATAGTCGGCGTTTCTGTTTAAAACATAGGGAACAGCATGCCCTCGTCCTCGACCTCTCCCCCGCATACCCCGCCCCCTCGCTCCCTTCCAGGAAAGAAGGTCCTCTCCTCTACCCCAACCTCTTCCCAAACTGGCGGGGAGAGTCACGTTGGGAGGAGGACACNCTTACCTGGATGATGGTAGACGAGTTTGTCACCACTTCATTCAACTGTTGTTGCTTCTGATAATCGGCGTTTCTGTTTAAAACATAGGGAACAGCATGCCCTCGTCCTCGACCTCTCCCCCGCATACCCCGCCCCCTCGCTCCCTTCCAGGAAAGAAGGTCCTCTCCTCTACCCCAACCTCTTCCCAAACTGGCGGGGAGAGTCACGTTGGGAGGAGGACACGGGACTGTTTGGGTCCGACCGCCACTGTGTGGGTCCAACTGCTTCCACCCAGAGGCGTTTGGAGCCTGTGACGATGGCCCTGGACGGCTTCTTCCTACAAGGAGGCCTACAGTCTTTAAGAACTCCGCAGTGCGCTCAGGGGCGCTTCTTGGCATCACGCACTGATCGTCTGACTCTGAACTCGAGTCTGAACTGGAAGATGATGTTCTGGAGGTCTTGCCCTTGACAGGGACAGGGGTAAAACCAGTTTGGGGAGCCACTTTGTTTGCAGCTGTGGCTTTCACGGAGGATCCGTCCTTTGACACATCAGTCGAGATTTTCTCTGAGGAGTGTCTGACCTCCAAGATGACGTTGCTGAGGCCATCACTGGTTGATTCGTGGTAAGACTCAGACTCCAAGGAGGAATCAGGACTGTCCTTTGTACGGACGCCCACGCCGCCTTTCCTGTTGGCTTTCAGGAGGCTGTTTCCAGCAGGAAGAGCTTTAGGGCTGCACTTCTGGAGGGCCCACTCTTTCACAGGCTGTGCTTTAGAAGACTTGGGAGTCTTGGTGTGTTTTCTGTATTCACGTTTCTCCTTTTTCTTTGGCGATCTTTTTTCAGTCTCTCCATCGTCAGCCTCCACTGCGCCACACGCGGCTTTGCTTTTCCTCTTGTTTTTTCTACTCACACTCTGGTCTGTGGCGGCTTTCGGTTCTAAACCCAAGGTCTTCTCACTGTTCCTGTTCTCATGCCCCTTCCAATGCTTCTTTGAATTTCTGTGATCTAGTTCAGTTTCTTCATCTTCGTCCAACTTAAATGCCCGCTTCTTTGCTTTTCTAGGTAATAAACGAGTACTATCCCCATTACTAACTGTTACAGGACTCTCAGCAATTCCTCTCTCTTCTAATTTAACTCTGTTAAAAGAACAAGAGAGAAAGCTTTAGTAATTCATAAGCATGTCTCCAGGACATAGTTATACGCTAACATGATTACATCAGGCAATGAAAAAAGGTCAAATCACTTCAAGATAAAAGACTCTTTTTAACAAAATGATCTATGGCATCACTTACGGTCAACTTTCAAATAACTAGTTTTATTTATTGATCATCTACTGCATCCTAAAATTAGATTTTCTTTCATCTAAACACCATCGTGAAGTAGGTTTCTTTTCATTTTAAAACTGATCACAAAATTACAGTTCGTACAATTAACTGCCCAGAATCTACAGCCAGTAAGTCACAGAAATGTAACTCAAGCTTGTTTCTCTAATTCCAAAGTTCACAACCTTTCCACTGTGTTATGTGCCTACTCTAAATGGTGACAATGCTGATTACCCATTTTGGTTTTAGTTTAAGCTATTTTTTTTTATTTTACAATACTGTATTGGTTTTGCCATACATTGACATGAATCCTCCACAGGTATATACGAGCTCCCAATCCTGAACCCCCCTCCCACCTCCCACTCCATATCATCTCTCTGGATCATCCCCGTGCACCAGCCCCAAGCATCCTGTATCAGCTAGTTTTAAAAATCAGATTTCATTTTTATTTTGTTTGAATTTAGGAAAACACTGAACATGTTTTAAACTGTACTGACAGCCATTATAAAATTCTATAACATTTGGTGATTATTAATTTCATGTTGTCAACCTGGTTTCCCTGAGAACTCAGTTAGTAAAGAATCTGCCTGCAATGCAGGAGACGCCGGTTCAATTCCTGGGTCAGGAAGATCCCCTAGGGAAGGGATAGGCTACCTACTCCAGTATTCCTGGGGTTTCCTCTTGGCTCAGCTGGTGAGGAGTCCACCTGCAATGTGGGAGAACTGGGTTCGATCCCTGGGTTGGAAAGATCCTCTGGAAAAGGGAATGGCTACCCACTCCGTATTCTGGCCTAGAGAATTACATGAACTATATAGAGTCCATGGGGTTGCAAAGAGTCAGACATGACTGACTTTCACTATCAATCTGACTAGGCCCTGGGGTACCCAGGTATTTGGTTAAACATTGTTCTGGGTGTGTCTGTGGGGGTGTTTCAGAATGAGATTAACATCTGAATTTGTACACTAAATAGACTGACTGCCTTTGTGACCAGGCGTGTGTGCTAAGTCGCTTCAGTCGTGTCCAACTCTTCGTGACCCTATGGACTGTAGCCCACCAGGCAGCTACGTCCATGGGATTCTCCAAGCAAGAATACTGGAATGGGTTGCTGTGCCCTCCTCCAGGGGATCTTCCCAACCCAGGGATCGAACTCCCATCTCTTAGTCTCCTGCACTGGGAGGCGGATTCTTCACCACTAGTGCCACGGGAAGCCCACCTCTGTGAGCAGACGGTCCCGATATGAATGGGACTCAGAATAAAAGGCTGAGCAAGAGGGAATTCCCACCCCCTGCCTATCTTCGAGCTGGGACGCCAGAAGAACTTCTCTTCATTTAGACTAGGAATCAGACTGAAATTCGCCATCAGCTCTCCTGGCTCTCAGGCCTCTGCACTTGGGCTGGAAGTTTACCTTCAGCTTCCCCGGGTCTCTGGACTGCCAGCTGCGGACCTTGGGGCATCTCAGTCTCCATGCCTCATGAGCCAAGTCCTTACTGAGAACCCCCTTTCTGCATCTACAGCTACAGCCGTGTCTGTGCCAGCTCGCATTACTTCTGCTTCTCTGGGGAGCTCCAACACACAGTGCATTCAACAGCACTTCACCGCAGTAAAGGAATTCTGTTCCTCCATGGCCTGGCGACAGCTAATTCTATCTAATATGCACAGCCAGAGTGACAGAAACCTGAGTGAGGGTCACCAATGTCAGGCACACCGTGGGTGTTTAAAAACGCCTGCTAAAACCAAACAGTATTCTTTCAATACGTTTACATCCAGGTGTACCTTTCGTCAAGTACTTTCAGTGACCAGGGAACAATGCCGACAATCATGTTTGAAAATAAAGTACAACCAGTGAGTAATAAAATAGATTATAGGCATTCTTTAAATTTTTAAAGGTACATTAATCCTATGGATTTATCTCAATGCGGTAGTTGGAAAAAACCCTCAGTTATTCTTCAGAATACACAAATACACAGACACATACACATAAAGATAAAATAAAAGCTATTGATACCAGAAGGAGGACACAGAGAGAAACAAAACTCTGAAAGAGCAGGGACTTACATAATAAAAACTCACTACCTGCTGTTCTCAGCTGTGGACATCGGCACCGAAAGCACGGAAGTAACCCTCAAGCTGGCAAAAGCTAGTCTGGCATACTGCGAATCTAGGAACTACTGAGAAACCTGCAGGATACGGCACTTTCCATAACATCTTTGATCAATTTGTTTTCACTTGTAGCGATGCAATGATTCAGGTTTCAATTCTGAGATGACGATTAGTACCAAACTTTTCATCACACTTTGAAAATAGATGCAGGAAATCCACGCACCTATGGACGCCTTATCTTTGACAAAGGAGGCAAAAAAAGTATCATGGAGAAAAGACAATCTCTCCAACAACTGGTGCTGGGAAAAGTGGTCAACTACATGTAAAAAGAATGAAATGAGAACACTTTCTAACACCATACACAAAAATAAACTCAAAATGGATTAAGGACCTAAATGTAAGACCAGAAAGTATAAAACTCTTACAGGAAAACATCGGCAGAACACTGTATGACATAAATCACAGCAAGATGCTACATGACCTACCTCCTGCAGTAAAGGAAAGAAAAAAAACAAACACATGGGACCCAGTTGAACTTAAAAGCTTTTGCACAATGAAAGAAACTATAAGCAAGGTGAAAAGACAGACCTCAGAGTGGGAGAAAATAACAGCAAACGAAACAACTGACAAAGACTGAATCTCCAAAATATACATGCAGCTCAATACCAGAAAAACAAACAGCCCAACCAAAAAGTGGGCAAAAGACCTAAACGGACATTTCTCCAAAGAAGACACACAGATGGCTGGCAAACACATGAAAAGATGCTCAACACCACTCATTATTAGAGAAGTGCAAATCAAAACCCCAATGAGGTATCATCTCAGACCGGTCAGAATGGCCATCATCAAAAAGTCTATAAACAATAAATGCTGGAGAGGGAGTAGAGAAAAGGGAATGCTCTTACACCTGTGGTGGGAATGCAAACTGGTACAGCCACTATGGAGAACAGTGTAGAGGTTCCTTCAAAAAAAAAAAAAACAACTGGGAATACAACTGCCATACAACCCAGCAATCCCACTGCTGAGGGTACAACCCGAGGAAACCAGAACTGAAAGAGACACGTGTACCCCAATGTTCATCACAGCACTGTTTACAATAGCCAGGACATGGAAACAGCCTAGATGTCCCCTGGCAGACGAGTGGATAAGGAAGGTGTCATACACACCACAGTGGAATATTACTCAGCTATAAAAAGGAACACATTTGAGTCAGGTCAAATGAGGTGGATGAACTTGAAGCCTATTATACAGAGTGAAACAAGTCAGTCAGAAAGAGAAAGACAAATACTGTATATTAACGCATATTATAGAATTTAGGAAGATGGTACCAATGATCCTACATGCAGGGCAGCAAAGGAGACACAGATGTAAAGAACAGACTTTGGGACTCAGTAGGAGAAGGAGAGGGTGGGATATTTGAGAGAATAGCACTGAAACATGTACATTGCCGTATGTAAAACAGATGCCCAGTGCAAGTTCGATGTATGAGGCAGGGCATGTGAAGCCGGTGCTCTGGGGCAACCCAGAGGGACAGGGTAGGGAGGGAGGTGGGAGGGGGGTTCAAGGTGGAGGGGGAACACATGTATGGGACATGTGTTCCATATACCTGTGGCCGAGTCAAACTGATGTATGGCCAAAACCGTCATAATACTGCAACTATCCTCCAACTGAAATAAATAAGTAAATGAAAAGGAAACAGATGTAAGACTTTCTGTTCAGTCACTGCAGCGCATTAGCTCACTGGAACGCTGCACGCGCTGCATCCACTGCAGGCAGGACCCTGGCTTTCAGAGGAGCCTTCCAGAGCAGCTTGGGCATCACTTCACCATTCTCAAGGCCAAGGATCTGTGGGTACTCGACCTGTGATTGCTGCAGCCTCGCTATCTGCTGCTACTGAAGATAATTCCAGCTTGGAACATATTAAGACTGAGAAACTCAGTGCCAGCCAGGAAACGAGAAACGGCTCACCTGCCCAGTCACCCTTCTTTCCAGGGTGGACGCTTCTCTGGCAATGCTCTTCATTTCTCCACTTGGGTCACAGACAACAAATGTAACTGTCTGCTCACAAACAAAAGGGAATGAAGCTGTCCTTTTACAAAGAACAGTGAGTGACCTGTACAATGAGCAGTGAAGGCAGACTGCCTGTATAACTACCTGTCTGATTCCAAGAAATTTTTCAGGCAGACTCCCTGTTCACTCAAACTCTGTGCAGGGCAAACTGGGTAAAACCTATTAAAATGTAAGGTATTCCCTCTAAATCTGCAAGTTCACTTTGAGGATTCTATCATACATAAATAAAGAAGGCATGACCATCTGTGCTGCCTGACACCTCCCCACTCCCCCTAGTCATTGCCTGCCAAGGACAAAGTGACTGAATTCAAATCTTCTGCTGCCTTTGGTTAAAAGTTTAAAATATCATTATTTCAACTTCTCATCTGTGAAAATGAGGGTAATAATATAGTACTCAAATGAGCTACCATATATGTTTAGAGCAGTGCTGGGCCAAGAGCAAGAGCTATCTAAATGTTAGTTCTAATTTTTATTAATACAATGAATGTATGAATAAAATGAACGTCTTCTGAGGACAGGAGTTGGTGGGTTTTCAATGAACTTGTCCCATCAAATGGAGGTGAAATTCAAAAAAGTGGGTGTAAGCAGGAATCTGCAATCTCTTGGGGTCCCATGTGCCCCTGCATCAGCACCTACGGAGAAGTAAGTTATTTGAGCAAGGGCACACAGTTAATGCGTCACAGAGCCAAAATTCGAATCCAGAGCTCTGAATCCAGACCCTGATCTCTTAATCACTCTGCTCTCCATCATTCTCTTACCTTTCACACAAAATTGAACAAAGGTAACCCACATATTCTTGGCATAAATACAGACCTGTACAACTTTTCTGGAGGCCAACCTGACAGTACTTATCAAATTTCAACATTTAACCAAGTAGTACCCCTTCTAGGAGTGATCTTACTGAGTCACTGCTCACATACACAAAGATACAGAAGAATATTCACCACAGCAGTATGTACTGGAAAAAACCAAGGGCATTAGACAAGCACGCTCCTCGATATGACAGAGAAGAGCACCCGGCATTCTATATTCCTTGAACCATCAGCACGCCACAAAATGAGATTTAGCATCAAGAGACCCAGAGCTGCACAAGGAGCAGTGGCCTTAACGGCAAGGACCTTCTCTGGCATCCAAGATTTCCGGAAACCAGACTGCTCTCAGTTCAGTTCAGTTCAGTTCAGTCGCTCAGTCGTGTCCGACTCTTTGCGACCCCATGAATCGCAGCATGCCAGGCCTCGCTGTCCATCACCAACTCCCGGAGTTCACTCAGACTCACGCCCTTCGAGTCAGTGATGTCATCCAGCCATCTCATCCACGGTCATCCCCTTCTCCTCCTGCCCCCAATCCCTCCTAGCATCAGTCTCTTCCAATGCGTCAACTCTTCACATGAGGTGGCCCAAGTACTGGAGTTTCAGCTTTAGCATCATTCCTTCCAAAGAAATCCCAGGCCCGATCTCCTTCAGAATGACTAGTTGAATCTCCTTGCAGTCCAAGGGACTCTCAAGAGTCTTCTCCAACACCACAGTTCAAAAACATCAATTCTTCGGCACTCAGCCTCTTCACAGTCCAATTCTCACATCCATACACGACCACTGGAAAAACCATAGCCTTGACTAGACGGACCTTAGTTGTAATGTAATGTCCCTGCTTAAAGTAATGTCTCTGCTTAATGTCTTAAAGTAATGTCTCTGCTTAATGTCTTAAAGTAATGTCTCTGCTTTTGAATATGCTATCTAGGTTGGTCATAGCTTTCCTTCCAAGGAGTAAGCGTCTTTTGATTTCATGGCTGCAGTCACCATCTGCAGTGATTTTGGAGCCCCCAAAAATAAAGTCTGACACTGTTTCCACTGTTTCCCCGTCTATTTCCCATGAAGTGATGGAACCGGATGCCATGATCTTCATTTTCTGAATGTTGAGCTTTAAGCCAACTTTTCCACTCTCCTCTTTCACTTTCATCAAGAGGCTTTTTAGATCCTCTTCACTTTCTGCCATAAGGGTGGTGTCATCTGCATATCTGAGGTTATTGATATTTCTCCCAGCAATCTTGATTCCAGCTTGTGTTTCTTCCAGTCCAGCATTTCTCATGATATACTCTGCATATAAGTTAAATAAGCAGGGTGACAATATACAGCCTTGACGTACTCCTTTTCCTATTTGGAACCAGTTTGTTGTTCCATGTCCAGTTCTAACTNTGTTTCTTCCAGTCCAGCATTTCTCATGATATACTCTGCATATAAGTTAAATAAGTAAGGTGACAATATACAGCCTTAACATACTCCTTTTCCTATTTGGAACCAGTCTGTTGTTCCATGTCCAGTTCTAACTCTTGTTTCCTGGCATGCATACAGATTTCTTAAGAGGCAGGTCAGGTGGTCTGGTATTCCCATCTCTCTCAGAATTTTCCACAGTTTATTGTGATCCACACAATCAAAGGCTTTGGCATAGTCAATAAAGCAGAAATAGATGTTTTTTTCTGGAACTCTCTTGCTTTTTCCATGGTCCAGCAGATGTTGGCGATTTGATCTCTGGTTCCTCTGCCTTTTTGATAACCAGCTTGAACATCAGGAAGTTCACGGTTCATGTATTGCTGAAGCCTGGCTTGGAGAATTTGGAGCATTACTTTACTAGCATGTGAGATGAGTGCAATTATGCGGTAATGTTACTATCTGTAAAAACAAAGCCTAGTAGTCTGTAGAGGAAGTCCACAAAATTCAGACACAAAAAATGTTAACCTAAAAAAGTTCACAATATCCAAAAACCGACAAAAATCATTAGACTTTTAAAGAAGGAAAATGTGACTAATAATTAGGAGAAAATATCCAATAGGAGAAAACCCAAAATGATGGAAACAAATGGAAAAGATGGAATTATCAGGCAAGGATGTTAGAGTTATATTATTATATAAAAAGAAAAATGTGAACTCTATGAGAGAAATGGAGATATAAAAGCAAACTAAATGAAATTACAGTGAAAACTAAATATTTAAAATGAAAAGTTCACTAAATTGGGCTAATGGCAGATTATATTCGCAAAAGAAGACTTAATAATAGAAACCAACCATAATGAAGCACAGAGCAAATAATTTTAGTACATCTAATACAGCTGTATGTTTATATACATATATAATATAGTAATAATTTTAATATATCAAATACAACAGTATATACAGCATATATATTTAGATATAGGCATATAAAATACATATACATGTGTGTATGTGTGATTCTATATATATAAACTAAAATATTATGATATTTCTTCGAAAATAATTCAAATTTCTGGAGAGAAATTAGAAACAGATCCCTGTATATATAAGAAGTGGAATATGATGGGAGTGCCATTAGTGTCATCAAGGTTTCTTTTGAGACACTCAAGATAATTCTCTAGTTGTTTAATTACACCATCTGTGGTTCACGTGAAAATTCCCTCAAAAAAGGAAAAAAGTACTGAAAGAAGTTTTTAAAACATCTTTTATCCCTATTAAAAAGTGCTTTCTATGCACATATACACAACACACACACACACACATACACAATTTAGCAATTAATAGACTTTTGTTGGACTTCCCAGGTGGTGTTAGTGGTAAAGTACCCACCTGCCTGTGCAGGAGAAGCAAGAGATGAGGGTTTGATCGCTGGGTTTGGAAGGTCCCCTGGAGGAGAGCAGGCCAACTCACTCCAGTATTCTTGCCTGGATAATCGCAAGGACAGAGGAGCCTGCCAGGCTTCAGTCCAATCCACAGTCCAGCAAAGAACTGGACATGACTGAAGCCACTTAGCATGTATGCACAGACTTTTGTTAGGACCTTTAGCATAATATATATGATTGTGCTAAACATAGGTGGGCAAGTTGGAGAGAAAGTAAGGTATTCTTCTAAGTAAACAAAATCCTAAAAATATAATAGCTATTTTTGTTGAGAATTTTCTGTATGCCAGGTATTTCCTATAGTGTTGTTAACATTAACACAGACCACTGATATGTTACTTGAACTTCATGTTTGCTGGGTAAAGTTCTCTGTCATTAGGAACTCAAAACCTAATGAAAAGAATATAGACAACACAGAGATATAATGAAAATGAATTAACTACATATGTTTCATCATTAAATCTATAAATAAAAAAGTTTGAATTCCAAGGATGGAATAATTTAAGTGCATATAAATCAGTCAAGGAGTATGGCTCAGGGAGATGAACTTTTCATGTGTTTAATAGGAAGAATCAGTCTATTCTCAGCATATGTTTATGTTGTAGTAAAGGGTTGGATATGGAGAGTTATTTTCCTTGCTAGGCTGAATATGTGAACACAATTTTGACTAGAAGGTAACTACAGTTAAACAGTGTAGGATAAAATAATAGAGATCCTTAATCAAGATTAAGGAAACAAAATCAAGATTTTATTTTTCAATCAATGGGCAAATCATGTTCTTAAGAATCAAGATAATTAAATAGATACAGGCAGAAAGAACTGCATGAAAAATCTTGAAGAGGGAAGGAGCTGGGTATGGGCAAATTGTGCAGTATAGTGATTAAGAACACCACAGCATTTGGAGTCAAATGCTTGCCCTCAAGTCCAGATTCTACCATTGACTAGGTGTGTGATTGTAGGCAAGACTCTTAATTTCTTTGTATCTCAGTTCAATAGCAAAAGAGTAGTACTAAAACCTCTCTCATACTGTTTTAAAAATTAATGAAAGAATCTAAGCAATTGCAACAATATAGACAGCACTGCATGAATGTTAATTTTTTAATGAATTAATTTATTTTAATGGAGGATAATTACAATATAGTGATGGTTTTTGCCAGAAATGTTAGTTTTTATCATCAGTGTTATTTTTTCTCTCCAACAAAGAGTATTGAAGAGATGCCCAGGATGGCAGTGCAGGAAGACCCTGAGTTCACCTCCTCCCAAGGGCACATAAAATCTACATCAACATATAGAGCAATTCCACCTGAAGAAGACTTGAGTGTTTATTGAACCGCTACTACATAGAAGGACCACACAGAAATGAGCAGGAAAGATGGAGACAGGGTATCCATGATAATCCCACCACTGAAACAGCAACCTGCAGTGAGGAGGGAATATTGCTGAAGGACTTGAGCCACCCTACCAAGCAGACTTGCCTTCACTGACACAGGAAAAAACACACAAACAGCAGTTTTAAGGGCACCTTGAGGAACCTAGAATGTTAGGTCCATGAATCAAAGCAAATTGGAAGTGGTCAAACAGAAGATGGCAAGAGTGAACATCGACATTCTTGGAATCAGCACACTAAGATGGAATCGAATGGGTGACTTTAACTCAGATGACCATTATACCTACTAATGTGGGCAGGAATCCTTAGGAGAAATGGAGTAGCCATCATAGTCAACAAAAGAGTCTGAAATACAGCACTTGGATGCAATCTCAAAAACAACAGAATGATCTCTATTCATTTCCAAGGCAAACCATTCAATATCACGATAATCCAAGTCTATGCCCCAACCAGTAACACTGAAGAAGCTGAAGTTGAATGGTTCTCTGAAGACCTACAAGACCTTCTAGAACTAATACCCCCAAAAGATGTCCTTTTCAATATAGGGGACTGGAATGCAAAAGTAGGAAGTGAAGAAACACCTGGAGTAACAGGCAAATTTGGCCTTGGAGTACAGAATGAAGCAGGGAAAAGGTTAATAGAGTTTTACCAAGAGAATGTACTGGTCATAGTAAACACTCTCTTCCAATAACACAAGAGAAGACTCTACACATGGACATCACCAGATGGACAACACTGAAATCCAAATATGGAGACTATACAGTCAGCAAAAATAAGACTGGGAGCTGACTGTGGCTCAGATCATGAACTCTGTATTGCCAAATTCTGACTTAAATTGAAGACAGTGGGGAAAACCACTGGACCATTCAGGTATGATGTAAATAAAATCTCTTATGATTATACAGTGGAAGTGAGAAATAAATTTAAGGTACTAGATCTGATAGACAGAGTGCCTGGTGAACTGTGGATGGAGGTTTGTGACATTGTACAGGAGAAAGGAATCAAGACCTACCCAAGAAAAAGAAATGCAAAAAAGGAAAATGGCTGTCTGAGGAGGCCTTACAAATAGCTGTGAAAAGAAGAGAAGCAAAAAGCAAAGGGGAAAAGGAAAGGTATACCCATTTGAATGCAGAGTTCCAAAGAATAGCAAGGAGAGATAAGAAAGCCTTCCTCAGCGATCAATGCAAAGAAATAGAGGAAAGCAATAGAATGGGAAAGGCTAGAGATCTCTTTAAGAAAATTAGAGGTCCCAAGGGAACATTTCATGCAAAGATGGGCTCAATAAAGGACAGAAATTGTATGGACCTAAAAGAAGCAGAAGATATTAAGAAGAGGTGGCAAGAATACACAGAAGAACTGTACAAAAAAAAAAAAAACAAAAAACTTTACGACTCAGATAATCATGATGGTGTGATCACTCACACTCACCTAGAGCCAGACATCCTGGAATGCAAAGGCAAGTGTGCCTTAGGAAACATCACTATGAACAAAGCTAGTGGAGGTGATAGAATTACAATTGCGCAGTCCTAAGAGATGATACTGTGAAAGTGCTGCACTCAATATGCCAGCAAAGTTGGAAAACTCAGCATTAGCCACAGGACTTGAAAAGGTCAGTTTTCATTCCAACCCCAAAGAAAGGCAATGCCAACGAATGCCCAAATTACCACACAATTGCACTCATCTCACATGCTGGTAAAGTAATGCTCCAAATCCTCCAAGCGAGGCTTCAGCAGTACATGAACCATGAAATTCCAGACGGTCAAGCTGGTTTTAGAAAAGGCAGAGGAACCAGAGATCAAACTGCCAACATCCGCTGGATCATCAAAAAAGCAAGAGAGTTTCAGAAAAACATCTATTTCTGCTTTATCGACTATGCCAAAGCCTTTGACTGTGTGGATCACAATAAACTGTGGAAAATTCTGAGAGATGGGAATACCCTACCACCTGACCTGCCTCTTGAGACACCTGTATGCAGGTCAGAAAGCAACAGTTAGAACTGGACATGGAACAACAGACTGGTTCCAAATAGGAAAGGGAGTATGTCAAGGCTGTATATTGTCACCCTGCTTATTTAACTTGTATGCAGAGTACATCATGAGAAACACTGGGCTGGAGGAAGCACAAGCTGGAATCAAAATTGCCAGGAGAAATATCAATAACCTCAGATATGCAGATGCCACAACCCTGATGGCAGAAATGGAACAACAGACTGGTTCCAAATAGGAAAGGGAGTATGTCAAGGCTGTATATTGTCACCCTGCTTATTTAACTTGTATGCAGAGTACATCATGAGAAACACTGGGCTGGAGGAAGCACAAGCTGGAATCAAAATTGCCAGGAGAAATATCAATAACCTCAGATATGCAGATGCCACAACCCTGATGGCAGAAAGTGAAGAACTAAAGAGCCTCTTAATTTACGTGAAAGAGGAGAGGAGAGTGAAAAAGTTGGCTTAAAGCTCAACATTCAGAAAATGAAATCATGGCATCCGGTCCCATCATTTCATGGCAAATAGATGGAGAAACAGTGAAAACTTAATTTTGGGGGGCTCCAAAATCACTGCAGATGGTGATTGCAGCCATCTGGAGACAGAGTGTGGTGATCATGGATGCTGCCAAATACTTCTGATTATCTCACTTATCTGACATGTGATAAAAGTCGACCCTCTGGGAGGAACATGGGGCCTTTCTCGCCACAACCAGAGAAAAGCCTGCACTGCAACTAGAGCGTCGGCCCTGCTCGCCACGACTAGAGAAAAGCCTGCACAGCAACGAAAACCCAGCACAGCCAAATAAGCTGAGGAGCCCGCATGGGGAGCCACAGACACGGCCAAGAAAAGAAGGCCCCTGTGATTCCAGCCTCCAGAANTTTATAAACTTTTAAAAGAGCAAGGTTTGCAATTAAGTAAATGAGTCACCAAGTGAGAAATACTTCATCAGCATAGCACATCTGTAGCACAAATGTGGTAAATGAGCAAAAGTCACAAAGACTGCTGACAGGGACCATTTATTTCACTTCCATCAGAAAAGATATTAGCTTTCTTAAAACAGAGTTAAGAAGAGGAAGCTTTAAACAGACACACATGCATGTACACATATGAGTTGCCATTGGTTTCATTTATCTCTGCTCTGAATTCATGTTCCCTAAAACAGAAGCTTGAAGTCTAATCATTTAGTCAGATTAAACTTCTATCTAGGGGTCATCTGAGAGCACACCTATGGGCAACCTTATTCTAAAACTGAATATTTATTAGAAGTACTGTAATAAGAAATATGTTCGTGGCAGTGGTTAAACTAGAAATAGAGAAATAGATTGACTTGAAATGACCTTATTTTATTTAAGCCTGTGATGTTGCTTTATTTTACAAAAATATATTCCTTTATTTGGCTCGATAGCCTTCGCTTATATGGCTCATCCTACTTGGCTGCCCCCTGTACTTCTATACCAAAATTGAATTACCTCCCCTGACTTTACTGTCTACATCAGTTATGTCCAAAAGAACTTTCTGTTGTTATAGAAAAGTTCTATATCTGCACTGTTTAATAAGGTAGACAATAACTGCACATGCCTATTGAGCACT
The DNA here is from genome assembly GCA_006410675.1 of Oreotragus oreotragus. Lineage (NCBI taxonomy): Eukaryota > Metazoa > Chordata > Mammalia > Artiodactyla > Bovidae > Oreotragus > Oreotragus oreotragus. The sequence goes on from SJYX01022603.1 coordinate 42,960, forward strand.
TGAAATGTGATTAGTGCAACTAAAGAATAGAAATTTTAATTTTATTTTATTTTAATTAATTGAATTAAAATTTAAATAGCCTCATGTGGCTGGTAGCTATTATATTGGACAACATAGCTCTAGTTCCCTACTATTTAAAATTTTGTCCCTATACCAGTAGCATTTCCTAGGAACTTTTAGCTATTCAGAATCTTGGACTCCAGCCTAGACATACTGAATCTGAATCTGCAATTTAACAATATTCTGTGTAATTTGCAAATTGAGAAATACTGCTTTAGGCAATTACTCATCCTTCAGAATTCAAGTCAAAAGTCATTCCTTTAGGTAGCCAAGACCAATTTGTAAGCAGTAGATAGACAGTGATGAGGATTCACAGTACTTTTAGGGACCTCTGAAAATGTTTAAATTTATTTTAAAATCAGAAGAAAATTGTGAATATTCGGGTCAAAGGAAAGAAATTATATTAACATATTCATATTTATACAAATACAGTCATAAGCTGTCATACATATATTATATATACATTCTAATATGTAAAAGAAATATGTTGGTTGCAGCAAAAGGTAAAAAGAATCAGTTAGATATGTGTGTATAATTGTATCATAAATCAATATTTTATTGATTTGGTTTCAATATCCCCATTAGAATGTAAGCTCCATGAAAGCAAGGTGCACTGAATAAATACCTGTGGACTGGAGGAATAAGAACTGAGAATATTGAACAATGTCCATTGTTTAGATGTAGGATCACAGTCTGAACAGGTTGTTATTGCTGTTGTACTGTATTCTCTTTGTTCTCTTTAAACACATCTTCCTTATCAAATACCAACAAAACTCTCCCTCTATGGTCTCAGCTCATTGACTTACATTCTAACCTTGCTTTCCTTCCTCCAGCCCTTTAGCATTTTTGCTTAGGTCCTTTGCCTTGCTCTTTCAACCTCACAGGTCCCTGCCACTTGCCCTCCTTTGGTGTAGCATTACAAAATCTTTGAGTAAAAAAAATATTTTACTCTTTAAAAATAAAAAATGTACTTTTGTCCTGGAGAAGGAAATGGCAACCCACTCCGATATTCTTGCCTGGAGAATCCTGTGGGCCAAGAAACCTGGTGGGCTGCTGTCCATAGGGTTGCACGGAGTCAAACACACCTGAAGCGACTTAGCAGCAGCAGGTACTTTTGGGGTGGTGGTGGTAGAAAGAGGTGATTGGAAGAGGAAGTGAAAAGGGAGAAAACTGAGTAGGCAACTGTAGTTGGCAGTTGGCAGTTTACTTTGGTAGGCAGGGTGAAGGAAGGCATTTTTGTGAACGTTATAACACTCTCATGTTTATACTTATTATTTCATCAAAGAAGAGTTGTGTTTTCAAGATGTCTACAACCTAACAGCAACTAAAAGTCATAAAAAATGACAATACTAAAAAAACTGATAATTTTTTATTAGTCTGCTTAGCTGTATGTTTTAGTTATCTATTGATGTATAACAAATTACCCCAAAATCTAACAGCTGAAAAGAACAAAAATTTATTATCTCATTGTTTTTGTGAAGCAGAGATCTAGCTGTGTCTTACGTTGTTATTGGCAGGATTCAGTTCCTCACAGGTTACTGGACTGAGTTTCCAAGAACAGCTCATACCAGCTGGCTCCCTTTGGAGCACGTGAGTCATAGAGTCAGGTAGAATGTGCAAGGTAAAAGCCACATCTTTTTGACTCTAGTCTCATGAATAACACCTTTTACTCTCACCTTATTCTATTTGTTAGAAACAAGCCACAAGATGTAGCCCTAAGTTTGGGGTAGGGGATTATACTAGAGATGAGGATCATATAATGAGAGCCATCTTAGAGAATACTAACCAAACTGTAGTTGCCACTCAGTAAGTACATTTGGAACAAATAAGTATATTGAGAGAGGCACAGATAGAGGGTAGGTATATTGAGTGAAGGAAAGTCTCTTGAGAGAAGATACTTTAGTTGGACTTAATTGGGGAGTAAGATTAGATTATGTAGAAGTGAATAAAGTGTGTTTATAGTAAAGAATTAGCACCCATGAGAACCTGGAGGAAAGAATGCAAGAGACAGGAAGACTGTTAGACTGCCTATTTCTTTAAAGGTGTCACTATATGTACACCATAAAGACTTCTATTATATGTTAAAGTAATGAAGTTTTGTTCTTGGTCAGTGGTATCTGGTCATCTTGGGCAGCTGTTAAAAATAAATAAGAGATATTTATTTCTCACTGTTCCAGAAGCTGGTAAGTCTGAGGTCAGGGTGCCAGCGTGGGTCAGGTTCTGATGACAGTCCACTTCCTGGCTTAAAGACAACTAGCTCCTTGTTGTATCCTCACACAGGGGAGAGAGGGAGGAAAAGAGAGAGAGTGAGCACTCTCTGGTCTCCTCTTATAAGGACACCAATTCCATCATGAGGACTACATCCTAAGACTTCATCTAAACCTAATTATCCCCCAAAGACTCCACTTCCTAATTCCTTGGGGATTAGGGCTTCATCATATGACTTTGGGGAGGATATATTCAGTCCCCAAAATGGCCTTGTTCAGAATTTGTGCAAAAAAAAAAAAACAAAAAACACCTTGAATTCATTAAGAGTTAAACTACAGTTAAGAGGTTCTCCTAATCCAAAGATTTTTAAAGGCAGGGGTGATTGTGTTCATTTAGTCAGCTTCCTCCAATTTTGAAAACCACCCATACTCACCCTTTATCTCTTTCTCTTCTGCTTTGGTTAACATACTTGCCTTACAGCCATCAAACTTTTCAAACCAGGCTGAAAGTATTCACAAATTGGATTGCTTAAGAAGTCCAAAAGTAAAAGGTGCAAGTGATTCATGGTGACAAAAGGTTTTGAGCTGAACAATAAATAATAGGATTAAGTAGCAAGGATAGTTTTGATTTTGGTTTCCAACCAGAAGAAACTTCTTCTTAGAAGATGGCCTAAGCCTGGAAGAAAACACTAAGCATTAGGCTTATACTCGGAAGGCCAGTAATACATTTCAAGTAAAAAAGAAACAGAATCTTAAGAATGGTTTTCATGTCTCTTTGTCTTTTCCTCTTGTCAGTGACAGTATGGGTGCAATAAGAGAAGAGGTATATTTATTTGCTGCTGTTGCTGCTGCTAAGTCGCTTCAGTTGTGTCCGACTCTGTGTGACACCCTAGACGCCAGCCCATGAGGCTCCCCCGTCCCTGGGATTCTCCAGGCAGGAACACTGGAGTGGGTTGCCATTTCCTTCTCCAATGCATGAAAGTGAAAAGTGAAAGTGAAGTTGCTCAGTTGTGTCCAACTCCTAGCGACCCCATGGACTGCAGCCCACCAGGCTCCTCTGTCCTGGGACTTTCCAGGCAAGAGTGCTGGAGTGGGGTGCCATTTCCCTCTCTATATTTATCTAAGTGGAAACAAATGTATCTGTAGTAAAGAAATCTAAAGTATACGCATTTGGTTAAAAATAAAATAATGTACATTGATTCCTTGAAAAAAATTATTCAATGTGGTATGTATCAGGTGAGTTCCTGAATTAAATATAAATGTTTCAAAATCTATGGCTATATTTTAAGTTGCTTGTCTTTGGATGATAGACAGGAAGAATAATTGAGAATAATAATTAAGAATTGTTTTATCTTTTCCATTTATAACATTTTTAAAAAGAATCATTCACTTTTATTTAAAATTCTTGGCAAATTTCAAAGTAGTACTTTGACTTGTCTATTAATATGGAAAGGTCTGAAATTTAACTTTTAATAATGTTTTGACATTTTTGTTCATTTTACTATTCAGTCTATTGCTTTAATAACATCAGAAAATGGGGGGAGAAATCTAAGAATATTAAATTACTGCAAAGGAAAGGCATTCTTAAATAATCTGTTGTCATAAGCTGTAAAAATAACATTTCCTTAAAGGTACATTGTTAGCACTGTGTGTGTTGGTGTCTGTAGGGGCACGCCGGGAGGGTGAGTGTGGAGATTATGGGGGTGTGGATGACAGTGGGATGGAGGAGGGTTGTTCTAATGCCAATCTTTAGTGTTATATTATCCTGAATGAGGGTTTATCTTCTTTCCTCCCTCCTTCTCTTCCCCCTTTTTCCCTCTTTCCCTTCCTTCCTTCCTTAAATGAAGAACTCAGTTTCCTGTTAATTTGAGAATAAGACATAGATAAATGTGGAATTGGAATGCATGCATGATTTAGGAGAATCCTAAAGTCCGTCTAGAGCCTGCTTCCAGGCCTTTCTAAAAAAGCATTATTTTTTATGTGTAGAGGCCCTATGCAATATCTATAATGTATAAAATATTAAGCATAAGTAAAATCGATATATTACGTTTTTCTATTTTGACAAGTGATAGTGATTCTAGGGCAGAAAGATTCAGAGGCAGCTTTCTGTATAGTCCATGGAATTCTCTAGGCCAGAATACTGGAGTGGGTAGCCTTTCTCTTCTCCAGGGGATCTTCCCAGACCAGGGACTGAATCCAGGTTTTCTGCATTGCAGGCAGATTCTTTGCCAGTTGAGCCACAAAGGAAGCCCAAGAATACTGAAGTGGGTAGCCTATACCTTCTCCAGGGGAGCTTCCTGACCCAGGAATTGAACCAGTGTCTCCTGCCTTGCAGGTGGATTCTTTACCAACTGAGCTATCAGGGAAGCCCAACAAGAAGTAAGACACGAGCCAATTGGAACAGACACCTGAAGGAACCCTGGGGCTGGATGCTGGAGCCCCTCTACTGGCCAAGGCTATAACCCTTTAGCTAAAGGAGGATTCTTGGACGTATCTAAAGCTGCTCTATCATGGCAGCCAAGGCAGTGGTAGGGGATGACAATCAGGATCAGGATGGCAGCTTTAACCAACTGGAATGAGGTAGTTCAATATCAGTGCATACCTGCTGAGTTTCACCCTTGGTTTTTTTGTCTATTCAGGGGCCAGTAGAAAAGATAGTAACTATTTAGGTGTTTAGAATTGTGTGTTAGAGTACTAACGCTCATCTACTTATACACTCTTTAGGTTTGCACAGTTGCATTTGAAATTAAATAGTTACTAAGAGGACAGGTTCTAGTTGGAGCAGGATTCACTCTTTGGTTCTAAGAGAATTAATGTATTGCCTGAAAGGTAAGGTTATGTGTGACATGAACACACAGACTTACCTTCAGAAGGCAGATAGGAATTGAGAGGGCTTTTCCTAACTGACCCATCTTCCTGAGTCCAAGTGTTAAATAGGAATGAGTTCTGCATGGGTAATGGGGAGAGTGGAGGGAAGAACATTCCAGAAAGAGGGAGCATTTTGTGAAAAGGCACAGAAGGGATAAACATTATGCTATGCCAACTTTAGACAACTCTCAAGCAGGTTAGAATTGCTGGAGCAGTGGGGATCAGCATGGTCTCAGGCAGGGTTTGTGAGACAAGGTGCAAAGGTATAAAGGAGCTGGGTATAAAAAGGTCATAATGAGAAAAAAAAAAGTTCATTCATTCCAAGACAATAGTGATCAAAGTATATGGAGCAAAAAGTAGGAAATTTGCCTCAATACAGAGGATAATGGCAAATCATTGTGGGCCTCCAAGTGGGGCTCAAAGGAGATGAGTTTCCCATATGGACAAAGACAGGAATTGCCTCTTTCCATTTTTAAAATCAGAACTTTCCACAACTTTTAGTACAGGAAGTTTCCTATCAGTTCAGTTCAGTTCAATTGCTGTGATGTCTGACTCTTTGTGACCCCATGGACTCCAGGCACGCCAGGCTTCCCTGTCTATCACCAACTTCTGGAGCTTGCTCAACCTCATGTTCATTGAGTCAGTGATGCCATCCAACCATCTTATCCTCTGTCATCCCCTAGAGGAGTTTCCTATAGAAGCTTTTTATAAGTACTGAATGGCCCTGGGGCAGTACTGGTGTGAAGCTTTATGGTTGAGTCAATTCATATTTATTGTTTAAAAAAAAAAAAGAAGGAAATGAGTCTTTAGGCATGAAGTCACAATATTAGAGACTCTCCCAGAGTCCTAAAAGTATCTATTCGGTCATCTCTATCTGAGTCATAACTGAGGCCACTAATGACATGAAAATTTCCTTCCAGTGTGACTTTCTACTTCCAGCGAGGCTCAGTCAGAAGCTGCTAGCCCATGGACTAGCAGCCTAGTGATCAGAACCCATACGCAACTGCAGCTTAGTGTGTATGACACTGCAGGCATGAGATACAGAGGCCTGCTTCATAATCAGACTAGCAAGGAGTTAATTCTCATCTCATCTTCCAGAATTAGCACCTCTGATGAAAATTTGGAGACATTGAGCTGTTGAAGGGGAGGAAACATCCCCTGAGAAAGTTAAGTATGAACCAATTAGCTTCCCAATGCAAACTTTACCAGAAGTACTGCTTTGTTTCCTAAATGCTAGTAGGTTTGTGATGTGGGTTGTAAAAATGAGATAATTAGATTAATAGTTTACTTTCAACTATTTTGCAAACTTTTTAACTCTAATAATTATTTGTGTCAATAGAATGAAGGAAAGTAGGATTTAATTAAGATGATCCTTTCACTGCAGCAAAGTAGGATTTAATTAAAATGGTCCTTCATTGCAGTGCCTAATAAAATTTAGATTTCCTAATAAAATTATTAAAAATGATTGTATACAAAATACACCAAATATCAGTCCACATACCATCCAATATATGTGAGCTGATATTTGAACCAACTTGGATGTATGACATATATTCTCTTTCCCTTTCATACCATTATCATGTTCCAGATACCTTTCTAAGAGCTGGTCTGATCTCTGTCTAAACTTTCTCACTTCCCATTTAATGGATGAGAAAACTGAGGCAACAGAAGACCACTTCTCCCAAAGAAATCAGTCAGTTCTAGTGGATGTGAATTTAAGTTCTAAGGGCTGACTTTTTTTTTTTACCAGGCATTAGGGCACCTTGGGGAAGGCAATGGCACCCCACCCCAGTACTCTTGCCTGGAAAATCCAATGGACGGAGTAGCCTGGTGGGCTGCAGTCCATGGGGTCGCTAACAGTCGGACAGACTGAGCGACTTCACTTTCACTTTTCTCTTTCATGCATTGGAGAAGGAAATGGCAACCCACTCCAGTATTCTTTCCTGGAGAATCCCAGGGATGGGGGAGCCTGGTGGGATGCCGTCTATGGGGTCACACAGAGTCAGACACGACTGAAGTGACTTAGCAGCAGCAGCAGCAGGGCACCTGGTTCAATCCACACAGGGGTTCCCACAGGTATTTTTTGCCTCATCTAGTCTTTAATGATCTTCCATATAGTTCATGTCTCTGCAAACCCTTGGCCATATAGCCATTTGAACTTAATATGCACTGGCTCTGGCTACTTCTGTGACCTCATCCACAGGAATCAAGACTCATGACCTTTTTTCTTCATTCCAGATCATCTAAAGTTTCATTTGCTTGACAAACTTTTGAGGTATTTCATTACTAAAGTGTTGTTATTGCAATACCGAGAAGTTATTCATTCATTTAAATTAATATACTTTAGGCACTGTCTATATTTATATGGGAACACTATACTAGATACTAGGGAAATAGTCATTAAATATGCTTGCAGGAAACTTCAATTCTAGTAGGGGCATACAGGTAATAAATAGTTACTAAGATGATGACAAGGGCTGTTGAACCCTTCATTATTTATACTTTCATCACTTACTTGGAAGGTTCCAAATGAAATACCTGAAATATGAAATTGTGTATTGGCAATGAACCCAAGAAGTTAGAGTGAGGGACTGAAAAGAGTAGAACAGGAAATGATAAAAAAAAGTCAGTATAAGCATGCAGAATCAAATTGATTGCCACAGTGACCATCTGGAGTTCAATGTTGCCTATATTTTCTAAGGTTATAGTATGTCTTTTAGATTTTCCATTTAAGGATTGAAAGGGAAATGCAGGTATACATTGGCTTCTGCTCCTTGTTAATTGAGATAGCCTCTCTGTCCTTCGAGGCTTCACATGCTTGCCTACCAAATAATGTTAAGATGCTGCCATTGTGCTGTGAATTGAGATTCACATGGAACTGTTCAATGAAGCTGTGGATGGAAGCAGAAGTGAGTCCAAAGTGAGGAGACAGGACAAAAAAGTGTTTAATATATCAAACTATATAGTTTGATATAACTCAGCCCTATTCAACTTAAATCAAATATGTTAATCTTTAAGATGGTTGCCTTTCCAATATCTGCCTGTTTGTTCTACTTCATTGATCCCTAGATGATAAGATGATTGAAGGGAGAGGTTTCATGTCATTTATCCTGGTATAGCTAGCACTTGGCATGGTGTTTGGGCTTTAGTGAATGCTTATTTTATTTTTTACTGGGAAGCGCACATCCAAATGCATTTTAGAGATCTTTTTGGTCTGCCTCTCTCATGAACAGGGGAGAGAAATAAAGACTAGTCACGGGAAGGGACTTGGTTAAGTGCATTCATCCATTTGGTGAAAGAGGAAGGAATAACTCATCAGTATGGTGATTACAGTCATGAAATTAAAAGACACTTACTTCTTGGAAGGAAAGTTAAGACCAACCTAGGTAGCATATTAAAAAGCAGAGACATTACTTTGCCAACAAAGGCTATGGCTTTTCCAGTGGTCATGTATGGATGTGAGAGTTGGACTGTGAAGAAAGCTGAGCATTGAAGAACTGATACTTTTTAACTGTGGTGTTAGAGAAGACTCTTGAGAGTACCTTGAACTGAAAGGAGATCCAACCAGTCCATCCTAAAGGAGATCAGTCCTGGGTGTTCATTGGAAGGACTGATGCTGAAGCTGAAACTCCAATAGTTGGCCACTGATGTGAAGAACTGGCTCATTAGGAAAGACCCTTATGCTGAGAAAGACTGAAGGTGGAAGAAGGGGATGACAGAGGATGAGATGGTTGGGTGGCATCGCCAACTCAATGGACATGAGTCTGAGTAAACTCCGGGAGTTGGTGATGGAGAGGGAGGCCTGGTGTGCTGCAGTCCATGAGGTCACAAAGAGTCGGACATGACTGAGCGACTGAACTGGACTGAACTGATATATAAATAACATATTCATATTATATATTGTTTCATTATAAGATGCAAACTTGAAGTCCAATCTACTGAAGAACATTTCCTGACCGACCAAATTAATTTAGAAAATTATCACATTTCCATGTGTTCCCACAACTTTACTCCATCCTTTTTTGTTATCCCCTGATAGGACTTGGGCTTCCCTTGTGGGTCAGATAGTAAAGAATCTGCCTGCAGTGCAGGAGACCTGAGTCTGATCTCTGTGTTGGAAAGATTCCCCTAGAGGAGGGCATGACAACCAGTTACAATATTCTTGCCTGGAGAATGATAGAATGTAAATCCAAGTAAGGGTTGGAATGATTAAAGTTGTACACTGAAAAACAGTTTAAAATTGTATTTTGTTTCATTATAAGATGCAATGAAATAAAATTGAATTGAGGGAATGTTTCAGAAGAAGAAAATATAGACAAATGATTAAGAACAAAATGTCATTCTATAAAGCAATGTGGTAATTTTAAATCAAATTAGGTATTCTTATAAATCATGGCCCATAAACCCTACTCTTGAGTATGCAACTTACTTAGCCTCTCATAAAGATTCATACGGGAAATGTGTGAAAACATTATATAGCATTGTTAGTGTGGTAATGGAGAGTTAGAGAAAACTCATTGTCTCTCAAAAGAGGAATGGATAAATGTATTGATTTGAACACTAAGAAGAGTGAAACTAGTACAAACAAGGTGGCTTAAATAAGGCAGAATTAATGTATCTACATCTGAGTTTCAGTTCAGTTTAGTCACTCAGTTGTGTCCGACTCTTTGCAACCCCATGGACTGCAACACACCAGGCTTCCCTATCCATCATCCAATCCCTGAGCTTGCTTAAACTCATGTCCATCATGTCGGTGATGCCATCCAGCCATCTCATCCTCTGTCATCCCCTTTTCCTCCCACCTTCAATCTTTCTCAGCACTGGGGTCTTTTCCAATGAGTCAGCTCTTCGCATCAGTGGCCAAACTATTGGAGTTTCAGCTTCAGCATCAGTCCTTCCAATGAATACTTAGGACTGATTTCCTTTAGGATGGACTGGTTGGATCTCCTTGCAGTCCAAGGGACTCTCAAGAGTCTTCTCCAAAATTACAGTTCAAAAGCATCAATTCTTTGGCTCTCAGCTTTCTTTATAGTACAATTCTCACATCCACACATGACTGCTGGAAAAACCATAGCTTTGACTAGATAAACCTTTGTTGGTAAAGTAATGTCTCTGTTTTTAAATATGCTGTCTAGGTTGGCCATAGCTTTTCTTTCAAGGAGCAAGTGTCTTAATTTCATGGCTGCAGTTACCATCTGCAGTGATTTTGGAGCTCCCCAAAATAAAGTCTCTCACTGTTTCTACTGTTTCCCCACCTATTTGCCATGAAGTGATGCGATCGGATGCCATGACCTTAGTTTTCTGAATTTGAGTTTTAAGCCAAGTTTTCCACTCTCCTCTTTCACTTTCATCAAGAGGCTCCTTAGGTTATCTTCGCTTTCTGCCATAAAAGTGATGTTATCTGCATATTTGAGGTTATTGATATTTCTCCCAGCAATCTTGATTCCAGCTTGTGCTTCACTGTGCTTGTGCCAGCATTTCTCATGATATATTCTGCATGTAAGTTAAATGAGCAGGGTGACAATATACAGCCTTGATGTATTCCTTTCCTGATTTTGAACCAGTCTATTGTTCCGTGTCCAGTTCTCACTGTTGCTTCTTGACCTGCATACCGATTTCTCAAGAGGCAGGTCAGGTGGTCTGCTATTCCCATCTCTTGAAGAATTTTACACAATTTGTTGTGATCTACACAGTCAAAGGCTTTGGTGTAGTCAATAAAGCAAAATGTTTATTGCTTTGTAGATATTTTTCTGGAACTCTCTTGCTTTTTCAATGATCCAGTGAATGTTGGCAATTTGATCACTGTTTCCTCTGCCTTTTCTAAATCCAGCTTGAACATCTGGAAGTTCACAGATCACATACCACTGAAGCCTGCCTTGGAGAATTTTGAGCATTACTTTGCTAGCCTATGAGATGAGTGAGCTGCAGTAGTTCAAGGCTAAGATGGCAGGTCTATGATGCCTGTGGTAAACATCCCTTCTATTTAGATAGTCTGCCATCCCAGCACACTCCTCTGCCTTCCCAACATATACTTCTGCCTTGTGGTCTAAAATGATGCTCTGGCTTAAGACAGAGGGAAGGGGAGAAAGGAAGAGTGAAAGGGGTATCCCTTCTTTGTAGAAGGACAACCCAGGAGTTTGACACATTAATAACACTCATGTAATTATTCAGAACATAGTTCACTTGACCACATAACTTCAAGGAACTCTGGTAAGTATGGTTTCTAGTTGGACAGAGATATTCTCAGCTGTTCATTATTACTAAAGACAGAAGGAGGAATGGATATTGGAGAGGAATGAGCCCTCCATGTCATTGTGACTAAGATTATGATAAAAATATATTGTTTAAGTTTGAAGGTTTCCCAAAAAACTAGAAGTAGAATGACCATATGACCCAACAATTCCACTACTGGGTATTTATCAAAAAGAAAGAAAGAAAACACTAATTCAGAAAGATACACATACCCCAGAGTTCATAGCAGCATTATTTATAATTACGAAGATACAGAAGCAACCTAGGTGTTCATCAACAAATAAATGGATTAAGAAGATGTGGTATGTATATATACAATGGAATGTTATTCAGCCATTTAAAAAATGAAGTTTTGACATTTACAACCATATGAATAAACCTAAATGGTATTATTTAGTGAATAAAGTCAGACAGATAAAGATGAATACTGTAGGATATCCCTTACACATGACACCTAAAAAATACAACAAACTAGTGAATATAATCTGAAAGAATCAGATTCACAGATATAGAGACCAAACTAGTGGTTACCCGGTAGAGAGAGGGAAAGGGGGAGGGGCGGTATTAGGGTAGGGTATCAAGAGGTACAAACTACTATGTATAAAATAAACTATAAGGATACTTTGTATAGCACAGGGAATATAGCTATAAATATTTTATGGAAACTATAAATGAAGTATAACCTTTAAAAATTGTGAACACTTTGTTGTACATTTGAAATTTATATTGCACATCAATATTTCTCACTCAAAACATTTTTAAAAATTAATTGTTGTGTAAAATGTGGCAACAGAGTCAATGAACTATATGTATTCCAGAAACATGGATAATTCTTAAAAACAGAATGTGGAGTAGAGAGAGAGAGAGAGGTGGGGGGAATGAGAATGGGCTAAGAAAGAATGCATTAATAAATAAGCATAAATATGTAAATAATTCCTGTAAACAGGATGGGGCCTTGAAAGTACAAATGGTAATATTGTGCTAAGAAATAAAGGTTTACCCAGCCAGATCTAAATACTAAATCTAGTTCCAGCCATATGGTCTATTGGAAATTACATAAATGCTGTAAGGCCTATTTTTTTTTTCCTGATCTGAAAATGATAGTTATAATACACTCATCTTACAAGGGTAGGATAAGCTTGTATATTTAAAGCACTTATTACAGTGCTTGATACATAGTAAAATTCTGAGTAAAAAAATAGGAGTTATTACTTTCTCTTTATTACTGTTATTTTTAGAGAAATTGCATGAACATGAGAGATCAGGACTTTGTTTAAAGTTGATTCTTGGTAAATGTTTGTTGGATACATAATAGAAGAATAGAATATATTGATCACAACTGCTAAAGAGGAATGACTTGCGAAGTATTCAGTCATACACTAAATATTTATTAAATGTTTCTTGTGTGTCAGGACCCAAGGATACAAAGGCAAGGATACAAAGTGTGGATCATAACCAGTACAGGTGAAGGCAATTAGTAAAACAATCATCCAAACACATATAAGATTCCAGTTACTACAAGTATCCAGTTACTACAAGTACAGTGAAAGAGAGAAGTATTCTGTGTGTGTACGTGTGTCTACTATGTATGTCCATGTGGGTGTATATGGCTTCCCTATTGGCTCAGTTGGTAAAGAATCTGTCTGCCGGGCAGGAGACCTGGGTTTGATCCCTGGGTTGGGAAGTTACCTTGGAGAAGAGGATGGCAGCCCATTCCAGTATTCTTGCCTGGGGAATTCCACAAACAGAGGAGCCTAGCAGGTTACAGTCCATGGGTCTCAAAGAGTTGGACTGAGTAGCTAAGTACACATCCATATATATATGGCTTCCCTGGTGGCTCAGGTGGTAAACGTCTGCCTGCACTGTGGGAGACCTGGGTTCGATCCCTGGGTTGGGAAGATCCCCTGGAGAAGGCAATGGCACCCCACTCCACTTCTCTTGCCTGGAAAATTCCATGGGTGGAGGAGCCTGATAGGCTGCAGTCCATGGAGTCGCTAAGAGTCAGACACGACTGAGCAACTTCACTTTCACTTTTTACTTTCATGCATTGGAGAAGGAAATAGCAACCCACTCCAGTGTTCTTGCCTGGAGAATCCCAGGGATGGGGGAGCCTCATGGGCTGCCGTCTATGGGGTCGCACAGTCGGACATGACTGGAGCGACTTAGCAGCTGCATATATATATATATATATACATATATATATGGAGATAAGGGGACGACCAAGGATGAGATGGCTGGATGGCATCACAGACTCGATGGACGTGAGTCTGAGTGAACTCCGGGAGATGGTGATGGATAGGGAGGCCTGGCGTGCTGCGATTCATGGGGTCGCAAAGAGTCGGACACGACTGAGCGACTGAACTGAACTGATGGAGATTTGATCTACTTAGTAGAGAAAATATATATATATATGTATATGGAGATTTGCTCTGCTTAGTAGAGAAAAAAATCCTTCTGAGGAAGTGATGCTTGAATTGACATAGATTAAGAGTTAACTTGGGTTCCCTGGTGGCTCAGATGGTGAAGAATCTGCCAGCAAGGCAGGAGATCCAGGTTGGATCCCTGGGTCAGGAAGAACCCCTGAAATGAAAGGAAAGAGCTTTCCAGAAAGTAACAGCATAGGAAAAGTAGTTGTGACAGCCGTGTTACAGACTATATAGTGGACAGAAGGAAAAACAGCACATGTGATGAGGTACACGGGAGAATAGGTAGAAGTGAGAGTATATACAGGACATGTGCTTTTCGAAGGGATTCTGTCTTTACCTCATAGGAAAGGCATTGTGTTAGTTCCTACTGCTGCTGTAAAACAATTACCACACACTTAGTGGCTTAAATCAACATAAGTTTGTTCCTTTACAGTTCTGGAGATCAGACGTTCAAGATTAATTGTCCTAGACTAAAGTCAAAGTGTTGGCAGATCTGTTTCTTTCCAGGGCTCTCAGGGAGAATCTCTTTCCTTGTTCCAGTGGCCACATGTAGTCCTTGTCTTGTGTCCCTTTCTTCATCTTCAAGATGCATCTCTCCAGCCTCACTTAAATCGCTGCTTCTGCCATCACATCATCTTTTGCTCTGACCCTGAACACTCATGAATCTCTCTTACAAGGACCATTGTGATTACATCAAGCTCACCTAGATAATCCAGGATAATCTACCATTCTCAAGGTCCTTACTGAATGCACTACTTGCATTCATTTCAAAGTTCTTTTTGCCTTGCAGGGCAACATTCACAGCCTCTGATAACTGGAAGTGAAGTGAAGTGAAGTCACTCAGTCGTGTCCGACTCTTTGCGACCCCATGGACTGTAGCCTACTAGGCTCTTCTGTCCATGGGATTTTCCAGGCAATAGTCCTGGAGTGGATTGCCATTTCCTTCTCCAGGGGATCTTCCTAACCCAAGGACCAAACCCGGGTCTCCTGCATTGTAGATAGACGCTTTACCATCTGAGCCACCAGGGAAGAACAACATAACTGAGGGCCAGTATTCAGCCAAGTACTGAAGACTCTACATTTATTTAAACAGAAAAAAATGACATACTCAAATTTGTATCTTTAAAAAGTTGCACTGGCTGCCTTGTGAAGGACAAATAGGAGGAGGACTGGATATATTGTGAACCAGTTGAGAGGTAAATGCAGTGGTCCTGGTAAGGAAAGAAGGAAAGTAATTTCATCATGGAGCTGTGAATTATAGCACCTTGCCTAAGGAGGGGATATGTATATACTTATAGCTGATTCCCATCGTTTTACATCAGAAACCAACACAATGTTGTAAAGCAATTATCTTCCAATTAAAAACAAATAAATAAGGAAGTCTTAGACTGTTAGAGTTAGCATGAATCTTAGAGAACACTGTCAGTATTGTGCTGGGTCAGTTTCGTACTTGTTTTCCAGAGCTCATATGTGCCTCTAATCTAACTCAACATTCAGTGATAAATTGATAGCTTGAAATCAACCATGGTGGGTCTATTTACATAATAGAAGTTGGCAAACAATACAAATCAGAAATCCCCAAGCTCTCCCAGAATCCAGTTGTTTATGTAACCTACAAACTGGGCTAAGTGACCTCCTTGTTCAGTAACAGCAAGCTCTCTCCTCTCTACCATGCTATTGACCAATCCTGATTCTCATTCATTTTTCTGTAGAAACAGAAAAAAGATAGTAAAGGGCGATCTTTCAGAATGGGATTGCTCCCTACCACTTCAGTATTTTCTATGAGTTTCATAATAAACATGTAATATTTTTGTCAGAATAAAAAAAAGACAACTTTTCTTTTTAAATGTGTGTTTTAAAAAATACATGTGAATGAAGACACAATGGAAAGTGTATTTTACAATGTTGATTGCTAAGCTATGATCTACTCACTGTAAAAATGGATTCCTACCTGCAATTATGTATAAGTTAGTCTTGAGTTTTCCATGGAATTTGTTACAGATCTTTTTCTCTTGATTGGTTTANCAACTTTTCTTTTTAAATGTGTGTTTTAAAAAATACATGTGAATGAAGACACAATGGAAAGTGTATTTTACAATGTTGATTGCTAAGCTATGATCTACTCACTGTAAAAATGGATTCCTACCTGCAATTATGTATAAGTTAGTCTTGAGTTTTCCATGGAATTTGTTACAGATCTTTTTCTCTTGATTGGTTTAACCTAGGAAGGAAGATGATCTGAGTGATGTTGATAAAAATAATAACACATACTTAAAAGTAGTAAACATTCAAAATTGTGAAATTATAGAACATAAAACATCATGAAAGAGTTGCAAAAGGAATTTTATGTTGGAGCTGTACGTGCTCTTGAGGCAATAGGAAGTAACTAAGTGTACAGTCTCTGGAGCAGGGCTTCCTGGGTTCAAATCCCGGCACTACTGCTAGTTTCCTCTGCTCTCTGGGAAAGAACTAAAGCTTTCTTTGCCTCAATTTCTTCATTTCATTTGTGAAATGAGGATAATGATAGTTCCTCAAGGCATTAGATGTTTGTGAAATTTAAACTAGTTACTCTACACGGACCTCTCCAAAGAGTGCCTGCCACATATTAAGGCCCCAAGCAGTATCAGCTATTTGTTGATACTCAGCCACAAATATTCTCATTTATTTATTTCAATACAGATTTTCCTCTAAGAAAAGTAATTTAAATATTTACTATAATTATAGCCCTCTACCACCGTCTTTCCCTGACTGATCTGTCCAACAGAGAAAACAAGTGATTTAATCAAGTAAAATTGATATAAAAATTTTCCCAAATATATTAGATATTTGTTTTTTTCATATTTGTATATTAAACTCCAGTCTATCTCCGTATGCTTCACTTATAATTTATGAGCACTCTTGCTTTCAGCCACAAATATTCTCATTTATTTATTTCAATACAGATTTTCCTCTAAGAAAAGTAATTTAAATATTTACTATAATTATAGCCCTCTACCACCGTCTTTCCCTGACTGATCTGTCCAACAGAGAAAACAAGTGATTTAATCAAGTAAAATTGATATAAAAATTTTCCCAAATATATTAGATATTTGTTTTTTTCATATTTGTATATTAAACTCCAGTCTATCTCCGTATGCTTCACTTATAATTTATGAGCACTCTTGCTAATCTGGCTATTAAATCCCCCCAAATGTTACTACTACAACTTAATTCAGGTATTTCTCCCCCTATAAGTACCCCTTCCCTGATAGAATACACACACCCATCACTCCTCTTTACTTCTGGCAAGTTTTCTGAGGTGTGTACCAAGTTCTTGAAGAGCTGAATATCATCCTGCCTTGAGTTAAACAGGAGCCAGCTGGCACCATTTATCTCTTCAAATTACAAGAAAATGTGCGAAACAACAGGGTGTCTATATGGGGTTGGGCAGAGCCCTAAAGGGCAGCCATGTGTGAAAGATTATATCGTGTCAATGAGCTTGAGAATTAGGTGTAATCCTGGAAGGTTCAGACTTGACGAGACTTATCTCAACATGGTTTCATGATCAGAGTTTCAGATTTTTTTTTCCTCTACACTATTTTAGCTACATCTTCAAAAGTTAGAAATTTCCATGAGAATGATAGTGGTGGGAGGAAAATAGTTTTATTGCTTTTCTGCTAGAATCAATATAGTTTTTTTGATGGCACCTCCAAATCCCAGGAGATACAAAATATTTAAGTTTTCTAATTATTCTTTGTTATTGTTGAATTCTGTCACATCATCCTTTTATGTAGGCTAAGTTTTATACTGCATGACTTTGAAAAGAAACAAACACTCCTTTATAAGCATTTTATGTCCCATATGAGCTTAATATCAGTGAAAATTCATAAAGGATTTTTATTCTAGTCAAAATGTTATAATCTATTTGAAACCACATACAGAAAGATTAGCCAAGATGAATATATGCATGATATTTTTAGAAAGCAGAAAGAAGTAGAAATCTTTCTTAGCACTTCTTTTTGTGTATATGCCTTAGTGAAAGAAGAAATTACATAAGAAAAATCATACATTTTAAATCTGACTTATTAGAAAGGAAGCATAAAGTTTCTTCCTAGAATAGACATTTTTTTCAAATACTCATTCTAGTTACTACATTTAAGAGCCATAAGAATACAAGAACAAAAAAATTCGCTTTAAAATGTACATAATTGTAGAATGTAGGGAAGCTGGTTGAAATGAGTATAACTTTGAGAAAGTTTTGCATATTGAGACTAAATGAAAGAAAACCTTGGAAATTATGACATTTACCTTACTGCATAAACAAAGAGATACTATATATTTCAATGACCAGGAATTAGTTTTTCTTTGTTTGAAATACTATCTATTATTACTGAATTCCTTAAGAACCTGAATAAAGAAAATGTGCATGCATACTTATTTTTTATAAGGCAGCAATCATGTACTTGTACAGAAGACAATTTAACTTTGATATGGGCAGACACTAGAACTAACCTTTAGGTAGTTTGTAATTTCCTGTAAAAGCACAATATCCAGGGTCACAACCAACATCACTTTCTAGAAAGTAGATTTTTGGCAACAAGTATTTTTGTTCAAGTATGATAAAACTATTTTGGGATATATTACAAAACTAAAAATATACAGTGAGAGTGTATGTGTAACCTTTAGAATTTTGAATCCCTTCTATATGCCATTCTTTATCATACACAAGGATTCACTGTAGGCCAGCACCCTGCTAGTTCTCAAATGTTTTCATCTTAGAATCCTTTTGTAGTCTAAAAGTTATTGAAGAGCCTAAAGAGATTTTCTTTCTATAGGAGCATATCTATCAATATTGACTGAATTAGAAATGAAAACTGAAATTTTAAAAACAAAAACAAAACATAAAATTAAAAAATAAAACAAACATACATAAACACATTCCATTAGTCATGGATTGACAATATTATGTCTGGTAGTCACTAGAATACTTTCCTGGATACTCATGAGAGAATAAGAGTGAAAATATAAATAAGCTTCTAGTATTACTATGAAAATAGTTTTGACCACACAGATCTCTGAGTCTCAAGGGCCCCCAGTTGTCCTCAGAACTCACTGAAAACTGCACTGTGTTGCAGGGTTGGTAACTGAGAAAGTTAGCACAACATTCAGTGACAAAACTTTAAAGAGACCCAAGGGGAAAAAATGATCAAATAACATCCCTCAGGGTGTATGACTGGAAGTTCATATTTCTATTAAAGATACCTGGGTAATGTCTTCAAGCATATGATATTTATTCAAGGAGTAAAATAATGCCCAGACAGCATATTTAAAAGCAGAGACATTACCTTCACAACAAAGGTCTGTCTAGTCAAGGATATGGTTTTTCCAGTGGTCATGTATGGCTGAGAGAGTTGGACTATAAAGAAAGCTGAGCGCAGAAGAATTGATGTTTTTGAACTATGGTGTTGGAGAAGACTCTTGAGAGTCCCTTGGACTGCAAGGAGATCCAACCAGTCCATCCTAAAGGAGATCAGTCCTTGGTGTTCATTGGAAGGACTGATACTGAAGCTGAAACTCCAATACTTTGGCCACCTGATGCGGAGAGCTGACTCATTTGAAAAGACCCTAATGCTGGGAAAGATTGAGGGCAGGAGAAGAAGGGAGCGACAGAGGATGAGATGGTTGGATGGCATCACCGACTCAATGGACATGGGTTTGGGTGGACTCCGGGAGTTGGTGATGGACAGGGAGGCCTGGCATGCTGCAGTTCATGGGGTCCAAAGAGTCGGACATGACTGAGCGACTGAACTGAACTGAATTGAAAACATGAAGGAATGGGCAGCATTATTTTATAAATATTTATTGGGTACCCATGTAATATAGCAGGCACTGGAGAGACAGAAATGATGAAGATATGATCTTGTCCCCTGACATAGTCATAGACATGGGAAAGAGATCACAAATGTACTCCAATAGAATTAAAAAGAAATTCTCAGACAACCCAGTGGAGGGAATGATTTCTAAAAAGCTGTTTCAAGAAGTTTCCATAGAAGAGGTGATGTTCATGGCCAGGCATTCACAAAGAGTGCCCACAATGATCAGGTGTGCTCCGGGTGGTTAGTTCTAAGACAACTGCTAGCAGAGGGCAACTCTAGGTAGAAAGATGTAGAAGGCTGATGCTTTCAGTGACTGGAGCATTGATGTGGGGTAGAAGAGGATGGGATAAGTGGGGTTAGGGGAGAGATTAGGTCAGATTACAAAAAGGTTGGGCATTGGGAAGTTGCTTAAATACCTTTCAAGCANCAACTGCTAGCAGAGGGCAACTCTAGGTAGAAAGATGTAGAAGGCTGATGCTTTCAGTGACTGGAGCATTGGTGTGGGGTAGAAGAGGATGGGATAAGTGGGGTTAGGGGAGAGATTAGGTCAGATTACAAAAAGATTGAGCATTGGGAAGTTGCTTAAATACCTTTCAAGCAGAGACATGGTTTGTTTAGAATTATATTTCAGAAAGTCAGTTTAGTGTCTTTGTAGAAGATGGAAGTGATGAGAGTGAAACTGGAGTTTGGAAGAGTGCTTTGGGAGTATTTCATTAATACAATAGTCCAACCAAGACTGCAGCAGCAAAATTAAAAGATACTTGCTCCTTAGAAGAAAAGCTATGACAAACCTAAACAGTGTATTAAAAAGCAAAGACATTACTTTGCCAACAAATGTCTGTACAGTCAAAGCTATAGTTTTTCCAGTAGTCATATATGGATGTGAGAGCTGGACCAGAAAGAAGGCTGAGTGCCAAAAACTTGATGCTTTTGAACTGTGGTGTTGGTGAAGACTCTTGAGAGTCTCTTGGACTGCAAGGAGATCAAACCAGTCAATCCTAAAGTAAATAGATTCTGAATATTTATCGAAAGGACTGATGCTGAAGCTCCAATAATTTGGCCACCTAATGTGAAGAGCTGACTCCTTAAAAAAGACCCTGAAGNAACTGTGGTGTTGGTGAAGACTCTTGAGAGTCTCTTGGACTGCAAGGAGATCAAACCAGTCAATCCTAAAGTAAATAGATTCTGAATATTTATCGAAAGGACTGATGCTGAAGCTCCAATAATTTGGCCACCTAATGTGAAGAGCTGACTCCTTAAAAAAGACCCTGAAGCTGGGAAAGACTGAAGGCGGGAGGAAAAGGGGACGAAAGAGGACAAAATGGTTGGATAGCACCACTGACTCAATGGATGTGAGTTTGAGCAAGCTCTGGGAGATGAAGCCTGGTGTGCTGCAGTCCATGGAGCTGCAAAGAGTCTTATATGACTGAGTGTCTGAACAACACCAACCAACCAAGAAGAAAGCTGTGCTTCATAGGCTCTGGAACCAGTCAGTTCAAACACTGATTTCTCCTTTGTTTTGGGAATCTCCAACAATTACCTAATTAATATATGCCTTAATTTCCTCATCTGTAGAATAAAAATGTAACAGTAGCTACTTTACAGAGTTGTTGTAATGATGGAATGATTTGATGCAATAAATATGGTAAAGTAAAAAAAAAATAATGATAATAAAATACAATTTTTAAAAAAATTTTAAAAAGAAGAAAACATTTAGGGAGGGGTGAGGGAGAGGTTATCTATACTATGTCTTCTTTTTTCTTACATATAAGTTCATTCCATTTCACAGATAAACTTCTAGAAATAAAATGTGTCTTATGATTTTATGGAGCATGTTCATATCTGGTGTTAGATTTGCTATGGCTGATCCCTTAAGATTGTAGTTCTAAATGAAGAGGTCTATGTTCAGTATCATGGATGTCAGCTATATGCTGTATGTAAAAAGTAAAAAGCAAATGTTTATATCTTTATTTGAGTTATAAAAAGAAATCAATTAAATCAGAGTAGTTTGAGAACTGAATTGTGATAAAATTGTCAAAAAAGCAACTATTTTATTATTCAGGTATATTTTTAAATGTATTTGATGTCTTTAGCCTAGAAATGATAAAGGGTGTCTCAAAATTCAGGTTGTAAGATGTTCAGATCAAGAGCAGAAAAAAAAAAAACAAGATGTACCTTTGTTTCTGACTCTGAAAAGTCCTATCTCAGAAATGAAATGAACAAAACTACTCTCTAATAAAAAAATNGGGGAAAAAAAAAAAAGAAAAGAAACTACATCATTCTGCAAAGCTTCTCAAGAGCAGAAAAAAAAAAAAAAACAAGATGTACCTTTGTTTCTGACTCTGAAAAGTCCTATCTCAGAAATGAAATGAACAAAACTACTCTCTAATAAAAAAATATATATATAATGTAGGATTGAATAAAGCAGCTTTATGATGTTATACTTTGCAATACCTATTATTTATCATTTAGGTAAATAAAATAATAGGGAGAGAGCAAAAGGAACAGATTCTAGAGATATTTAGAGATTAGGATTCACAGAATTTTTGTGGCATTGTTGGATGGTGGTGAGAGACAGTCAAATTATTTTAAATGTTTAAATTCAGGAGAACAATGGATGATAGGTGACGAAGGATGAGGACAAAGGGCATGGAGAGACTGCAGAGGAACAAAGACCTATTTTCACACAAATGCTTTTTTAATAAAAATGATGGGAAATGCTTGCCACAGTTACCTGACATAATATGAAGGTATGGTGTGTGTGCGCGGAGAAGGCAATGGCACCCCACTCCAGTACTCTTGCCTGGGAAATCCCATGGAAGGAGGAGCCTGGTAGACTACAGTCCATGGGGTCGCTGAGAGTCCGACAGGACTGAGCGACTTCACTTTCACTTTTCACTTTCGTACATTGGAGAAGGAAATGGCAACCTACTCCAGTGTTCTTGCCTGGAGAATCCCAGGGACGAGGGAGCCTGGTGGGCTGCCGTCCATGGGGTCGCACAGAGTCGGACACGACTGAAGCGACTTGCAGCAGCAGCAGCAGCAGCAGCAGCATGGTGTGTGTGACTGATGAGGAAAGAGATCCAGTTTTAAGGAAGAAGAATTCATTTGGGAAGATCTCTCAGACCAAATCAGAGGAAGAATAAAGTAACAAAGTCTCTCACAAAAATATATAATTCCTCATTAAAATCAATGCTGTCTTTACTGCAGGGTGATGTGCAACTTCTAAGGAAAGAATATATAAAAATTAAGAAACTGGAAATTAAAACTTGACACTGGTTTTTGGTTTTTTTCTTTAGCATGGTAAAAAATGGCTAAAAAAAAATTAACATATTTCAAGGAGGATGGCAGCCAAAAGGCCCAGTTTAGGCAAATTTTTTGTTGTAACAGGTCTGCTTTAGAGAAATAAAAGGTGTTAGACAAAGAGGAGGCAATGGCACCCCACTCCAGTACTCTTGCCTGGAAAATCCCATGGATGGAGGAGCCTGGTGGACTGCAGTCCATGGGGTTGCTAAGAGTCGGACACGACTGAGCGACTTCACTTTCACTTTTCACTTTCATGCATCGGAGAAGGAAATGGCAACCCACTCCAGTGTTCTTGCCTGGAGAATCCCAGGGATGGGGGGGAGCCTGGTGGGCTGCCGTCTCGGGGGTCGCACAGAGTCGGACACGACTGAAGCGACTTAGCAACAGCAGCAGACAAAGAGAAGTTTTTACCGACATTTACTCAGGTGGGTTTGGTGCTAATTTAAAACACAGGTTCTCTAAAGGATGTGCAAACCTTGTCATAGCTTCATTAGCAGTTAAAAAGGACTGAGTGAAAGCTGGAACAAAATAACACTTTCTCAAACACAAATAATCAATAAAATAAAATGCCCAAGGTATCAGAGGAATAGTTAAGACGGCTATCTTTTACATACTGTGCTTATGTTAAATATGATGATGTGGAAAAAATTCACCAGAAAGTAATTACTTGGAGAAGGAAACTTCCTAATCTCAGAATAAAGTAGAGAAAAAGAAAAATCGATGAAATTGAGGGATTTGGGTTACGGTGATCATATTCTGCATCACTTGTTTCTTCAGAAGGGAGAAGGGGAGGGAGAAGGTGCCCTCTTTGAAATTAGAATAGTGTATAGGAGACCATAACAAGCCAACCCCACGCTATTCATTTTTTAAATTTTTGCCAATTCATAGACTCTGCACTCAGATGCATGTCATATTTTATTGTAGTCACGTCCAAATTCGCAAAATGTGAGGCATTTTGTTTCTACAGTGCAATAGAACTTCTCTACCCCCGTTGTTGAATTTCTTGCTTAGCTTCAGAAAGAATTGGCTCATGTCCCCTAAATGGCTGAAGATCTAAACAATACTATCAAATTAGAGACTGTTCTTAAAGCTTAAAGTCAGTATGGGGTGTGTCTGAAAAAGCATTTTTTAAATGCCCTTACTATTCCTTTACTGAAATACCATTGATCGATGCGTAAAATGAGAATTGGCTGTGTAAACTGCCTTGTTGCATGAAAGGATGCCTTACATGGTTGCTAGTTGCCTAACCCAGAAGGAGAATTCAATCTCTAGGATCGATGTAGCACCTCACACTTGTTCCTCTCTCTGTCCCCCAACACACATACTCCCTTCTTGCTGGTAAGCCCTCCTTGGGGGTTATAAAATGGATGAGATCTTTCTGAGATCTAAATATACAGAAATGCAATTTTAACATATTGTGTCATTAAGAAGTTTAGGAGCTTTTAGACAATCTGGAGGTAGTGGAAAATTAGATGCAGTGTTGCATTAGACATGTTTTTAGTATTTTCTTCTTTTTGTAAAAGCTGTAATTTTCAGAGTTTAGAGCCAATTTAATGTCCCTGGAGTTACAGCTTTTTTGTATCCATTGTCCATTAGGTGAATTACTAAGCCAAGAATGGAATCCATTTATAATGTATAAAATACTGTGAAATGTCTTAAAAACAGTCTTTGCAGGGGGGTGAAAAAGCACTGGGAGTCCATTAAATTTGAAGACAGTGAGTTCTGAGGTTCTTCTTATAATCATATAATGGTTTTTTGGTACTTTGATAATATGATGCATTAGATATTGGAAGATTTATTTAAAAGTTTGAATTCAATGAAAATTTATGTAAAACTAATGCAAAATGCATTATGTTTGACATTCCAGACAGCTTTCAAAACTGAGTGTATTGTTAAAAAAAACTTTGCTAATATTTATTATTTTTGACACAGATAAGTAAATAACCAATACAATTCTACTAAATGTCTTATCAAAGATGATGTCACTGTTACTGACATTTAATAAACTTAGAATGCTTGGCTCTAAACATCTTTTTTAACAGAAAAATTAATTGCTTTTTAATAGATTTTGGAAATGTATAAGAAACTCACTAGTATTTATTGTTTACTTGCTCAGTCGTGGCTGACTCTTTGTGACCTCACAACCGCCGTGTGTCAGGCTTCCCTGTCCTTCACTATTTCCCAGAGTTTGCTCAACTTTTAAGATATAAAATTATACAATAAAGAAAATCTTAAAGATAGAAATAATTTTAAATTTTAAAATCCATATTTTATAGGCTCATAAAGATTGACAATTCCATAGTTTCATATATTTCTGTTTATTATTTTATAATGAATTAAAAGAAATCTGTGATTATATAGCCTACTGACTATAGGAATTCTGAAAGAAAGCCTCAAACAAAGCAGTCAGTTTTGTTTCTGTATTCTCTAATGTAGAGAAATGTGACATAGTTAATATAAGCTAATAATGGTTGCTATAAAAAGTACTTTTCCTGACTCTCATTGACATGGTTTTTTAACTGAAAATCTTATTACCCAAACCCTAATAATCTCCTGTGTGTGTCTATGTACACATTCATATTTACTACTGTATTAGTTTTTTTTTATACATTTGTGTTTATTACTGTTTGGTTATTTTTTGTTTTGTCTTCAGCTATATGTTACAGAAAACCCAACAGACATGGCTTAAGTAAACTCAAGCTTGTTTTTCTCACTTAAACAAAATCTGGAGGTAGAAAACCTAGAGTGGATATAATGGCACTATGATGTGATCATGGTCCCAGCTTCTTTCTATCCTCCTGATCAACATGTTTAACCTTTTAGGCAGCTGACAGCTACAACATCAAACCCAAGACAGAAAGGAGAGAGAGAAGGCACGCGATGGTACCAGTCTCATCCACCCCTTTTATTAAGAGAACAAATGTCTTTCCAGAAGCCCTAGGTTATGTTGTATATGTCAGAAAAATGTCAATTGGCTATATTTGACTATGGCTGGAAAGGTAAATTTATTTTCCAAACTCCAGGAAGTCTCAGAAGGCAGAGGTGGAAAAATATTGGGAGAGTGTTAGATTATTGATCAACAAATCAACGTCTACCAAATTTCATTATTTATTTCTTTTCTATTCTTTCTCATGTTTGCCAACTTATACATTAACAGTTTTACATTAGACTGAAGTATATAAAACATCTAATGTCACTACATTGTTGATTTCTAAAAATGGTTATTTCATATGACTTAATCCAATAGTACTCTAAAAGCTATTGATAAAGACATCTCTCTTGTAACCAAATACTTAGAAAATAACCTATAATGCCTTAATGTCTAGCATTCTATAGTTCATTTTAATTTTCTGATATCTTTGAAAAATCCATGTTCGAGTCCATATCAGTAAGCAAATAACAAATTTATTGAGTTTAAGGAAGTTCTGAATTGTTGTATGTTTAGTTCTGAGACCGTGCTGAATGTGTTATGCTTATTAATACGTAACCAACATGATAAGCAAGACTAATACGTGACTTTTGATCAAAAGGCAGTGTAAAACTTTACCATCTCTTTAAACTTTATTCACTGGGAATGAGATTTCCTTGTCCATACATGAAACGCAGGCTAATGATTCTTAGATATTACATGCTCCTAATTAGTCACATTAAGTCAAAAATAAGTCTCAATTCAGACTCAGTTTGCATGTTCATGCCCACAGACATTTTGAATTTCTCCTCTTCCCCATCTAGGCCTGCTTCAGACTAAAATAAAAATATGTCTAAGGGAGTCAGTCTGTCAGTGACTTCCTGCTGCGTAATAAACCTAGTGACTTGAAACAATTAATTTGTTCACAAATCTATAGATCAGAAATTTGGATGCGGTTCAGTGATGTGGTTCTTTTATTGGTCTGAGCTGAAACCATTCATACTTCCTTCTTGAGTCACCAGTCAGCTGGTGGTTAGTAACCTCACATTCATATCTGTTTGCTGGCTAGGACACCCCGAAACATATATCTCATTCTCCAATAGGCTGGCCCAGGCTCATTCACAGGGTGGTGGTCACAGGATTGCCAAGACCTGCAAGAGAGGGCAAGCCCCAACGTGTAAGTGATTTCAGCGTCTTTCAGGTTTGGCCAAAGTGAATCAATCTGGAAAGTGTGGATAAATAGACTCCACCTTTTGAGAAAACAATTTGTAATATTACATTTCAAGGGAGTGGATCGTGGCCAATTTTGCAATCTACCGCAAGAATGTGAACTTCTGTTCAATACTTTTTGCCCTCCCATATAATCTCCATGTCTCTGGATGCTATTCACTTTCTGCCAGGATCAAAAAAGGAGGAAAGAAGAGAGATAAGGGAATGGGCGTTGACTCAGCTAGGTGGCTTCTGGCTTCCTGGACCTGGCAGATGGCTGAAGTTGACTCTTGAGTGGGACACAGTCAAGGTTTCCTCAGTGGCTGTTGTCACCAGAGATATCTATTATTCTTGACCTTTGCAAGATGCGCTTATTGTCTGAGTATTTGCTTGCGATATCCCCCTTGACCCCAGGCATCCCGTTTCAGACCTTCAACCTCTTGAATGAAACCCAGGACAACCTGATACCTGCTCTCTCTCTCTCTGTACCGTATCTCCCATCTGGTCAATAGGACCATATCTTTGTCCTATCAATTTCCAAACTGCAGGACAATTTCAACACAGAAACGTCCTAGATACATCATTAAAACAGTTCAGCAGGCTTTCCTTTGCCTTCTTAGTTTTCTGGGTGGGAGTCAGACCCAGGTTCTCAGTCTACATTAGCTTTATTGGTCATAAGAACAGCATCAAATTTCTGTTTCTCCCATGTGAAAACATTTCAAAGTTTTCAGTGCATCCCTTCAAGCTTTGGGTTAGGCACTCTCATTCACTCACTCCTCAACCAAAGGAACTAGCAGGGACTTCCAGCTTGAGAGTCTCTCTCCAAAGAAATCATCTCACCAGTCTGTTCTCTTTAATTTTTTTCCTGATCCTTGTTTACATCTTTGATCTGGCTGAGGGGTACAGGAGTCATGGAACAGATTACATTTGTAAGTGCTGCATATGGTGTATGTATTGGCAGAGAATATTTATTCCCTTCATAAATTCCACATATGGTATGTGTGTGTTGGGGGTGGTGGTGGATCATATTGATATCTTAGTGAAAATTACTGGGGCAGGAAGGATTCCATCCTGATAGGAAGGGAGGGGGGAAACAGAAAAGGAGATCCGCTTTTTCAGTATCTTGCTTTGGAGCCTGTTCATCTTTATTTTGAAGATGTTGACTTCAGTACACAGAGCAAACAAGGTGATTACACACATACACTTTATAGACTACCAACTGCAGTGCCGAACTCTTTATTTTATTTTCTAAGATGAGATATATCCTGACCTCTTTTTATGTCATACTAAAATCCCCAAAACCAACAACAACAAAAAAAAAAAGACTAGAAAATTCCTTCATTTGAACAGCTCAGGACTGCAGGATTTTGAAAGGAAGGGCTATTTAGGGATGCCCAACTATGCAGGCCGACCTAAGGAACAATTGCCTGGAAACTCATGTGAAGTTAAATTGGCAATCAGCTCTAGCATTTCTTATAGCCAAGCTGCCTATTGGGTAAATAATATGAATTTTTATAAAAACATTCATAAATGTAAATTCACACAAGAGACTGAAATGGCTCCTTAGGGTTAAATGAAATACATATTAACAACATTTATGGATAGTAAATAGCATGCACTTTTCAAATGTGTGCAATGTGTATTTACATAATAGCCTGTAAGAGTTCCACTGTCAAGTAAATAATACTGTAGTTGCTCTTAAAAGTCTTTAATTAC
Source organism: Oreotragus oreotragus (assembly GCA_006410675.1). Classification (NCBI taxonomy): domain Eukaryota; kingdom Metazoa; phylum Chordata; class Mammalia; order Artiodactyla; family Bovidae; genus Oreotragus; species Oreotragus oreotragus. The sequence continues at coordinate 71,767 of SJYX01022603.1, forward strand.
CTACAGTATTTGCAAAGTACACTGTAATGGATTTCTGGTTTGTATTAGCACTTCACTCTCTTCTCAAATTCGTTCCTTTTCTTTTCTTCCCTGGTTTTAAATGCATATGTATTCATGAAAATAATTTTAAATTGGTATGGAAAGAAACCACCCATCTAGGTAGAATGGCCTTGAATGACTTCACTTGTGTGAGAAGGGAACTTTTAAAGTGAGATGGCAATATCGTGCTGACAGCGTACCCATAAAGAACATCTTATAAATGAAAACAAGTAAACAAAACAGGGAGCCCCTGAGGTGTGATGGAGCAGTCAGCTGTGGGCAGACTATGGTATGGTGGACAGGAGCCAGGGTTTCTGCCCTCCTCTGTGCCTTGTGGGACCTGGTAGCTCTCAGATCCCTTTCCTACTCTTCTCCTGTATCATAGGGATTCATCCCCTGCAAACTCTGTTTCCCACCCCCTGCTATCAACTAGTTTCTGGCTCCTTTAGGGCAATGGGAAGTACTGGCTAGAAATCAGAAAGATTTATTCCTTTTTCTCTCTGCTTCAGGCATATATCTGACAATGGTTGTGGCAGCACACACCTTCGTCTGTCTGGCCTACCCCACAGGTTTCCCATGATTCCATGTCCAGAGTGGCTCAGGTTCCTGGGCTCCAGGCCCAATCCTCCCCAGTTCTCAAGGCAGTGGCTAATTTCTATGTTGCCTCATATTCTCTTAGCTGACCTATCAGTTCTTACCTCTAGTAACCAATAACCCAGCTTAAGTGATCACTAGTGGGTTACTTGGTATGATAAGCTTTCTTAGATGGTCTCTGACTAATAAAGCTGCTATGTGAAAGTTCTCTGAAGAAGTTGTCTAGGTGCAGTCAAAGATATAATTTTCCTCTATCCTATTCTCTATTCTTGTGACTTCACATGAAATCTGTTAGAACCCACCTGATACTAGTACCTTTTTAGAAGGAAAGAGGAAATTTTAGATATTAAATTAGACAAAATAGAGATAAGTCTAGGTGTTCAAAGCCAAGTTCTTAAAAAGATAATATTGCTTCAGAAAGCTCATTAATATCTCATTAATGCAAATGCAAAAAAAAAAAAAACAAACAAACCATGTTGTATTAGGCCAGTTTTGGTCTTGCCTTACTGCTTTGACATTTCTGACTTTCAGAGGTTCCCAACTGTAAGATTTTTGCTTCTTGCTTGTTTAGCAGTGGAAGTCAAGTGAAAAGACGGCAAAGAAGATCTTGATAAAATCATTTGTCTTGACTAGTGGGATTCAACTTTTGTTTTCTAACTGATTCCATGTGAATCACATGAAACATAGTTGTTGACAAATATGGCTATTTGGAACTTTTTCAGATTACTTCATCTGGCAAGAATCAGTCACCTGTTTTTTCACTGTATTCCCATTCTCTCTCTGTCACCCTTCCCATCACCATGATCAATCACATTCTTGCCTTGGATTTAATGGATTCATGGATCTTACCCCACTCACACCTCTAGTCAGTTAATACTCTATAGCCCTTATGTCTTAAGTGCAGTATCAACCACATCCGTTCCTTCTCAGTTCCTGTGGTTCCCATCCTATCATGAGAAATGTATGGGATTTGAAAATCAGCTATTCAATATTTTTAAAGTTTCTTATAATTTAATTTTTCACTCTTATTTTCTACAAACATATGCAACTACTCCACATTTTTACTTAGTAATTACATCAAATGTCACCATTGCTAGGTAGGGAGAAATGGGGAAATCACTGAGTGCTTACTATGATCTCAGTACTGTTTTAAGTATTTCCATTAATTTCACCTCATGCGACCCTTATACCGCAATCTTCTTCGCTATGAAATTGTAACTGAGAACAGTGCCCCTGGGAGAGGTTTAATCTAGAATAGGTGGGAGTGCGGACAGGTGAAGAAAGACACTAAAAATAACTTCTTTAGCTTATGGTGCTGCCTGGAGCTGAGAGCTTTCCTTCCTTGAGATGGCATGGGCGCCCAGACTACCAGAGCTGGCATGGCCCAAGGCAGTCATGTCTCCTCTGCTTACCATATTTGTTAAAAGCCTGCCTTCCATTAGTTTTGTCCTAAATATGGGGAATGAACTGGTGAGAGTGATATTCAGGACTCTTTTCCTTATGGAAACTCTGATTCTATAAAAGAAGGGTTTTGGATGGACGTTAAACAATTACATAAAAAGATAATTTTGGAAAGTAAAGTTAATAAAATGGGATGCTGTAAGGACAAAAATTAGCCAAGCAAGGAGCTACATTGGGTTGAATGATGAGATAGAGCCTCTAAGAGGATAGTATTTAAATGATAAGAAGTTAACCATGTAAAGCTCTGCAGGAGGAAGGTTTCATGTAGAAAGACAAGCAAGTACCACAACTCTGATTCTAGGAAAGTCTGACTCATTTGCAGAAAGGAAAGAAAGCTGGTGTGGCTAAGATCATAGGAGAGAGAGGACATAGGAGGACAAGTAGTTTAAGTTTCATTCCAAGCTCATAATGACAAGGAAGCTGAGGTTCCAAGAGGTGAAGTGACTTGCTGGATTGTACATGGCTTGGGAATTGATGAAAACTTCATTCAGTGTTCACTATCTATATTATTTTTGTAGTACTCATTTTTATGTATTTATCTGCTTAAAAATAACAGTTACCATGGCAAGAATCTCTTGACCCACCGCCCCCCCTTTTTTTTAGGTTTCTTGGCTGCAAAGTTCCTGTGATGTCACTTGATCTGATCTTGTACACTGTATGATAGAGCAAAGTCTTGGTGGTCCTTAGGCACAGGAGTTCTTTAGGAAAAACACTGGGGCTTATGGGAGTATGGAACACATGTAAATCAATAAGTGACATTTATGTGTCATTCACCACCTGGAGTTTGTTCAGAGTGTTAAGTGGAGCTGCCCTCTGAAGATACTAGCCTATGCTAGAGCTGTAAATCTGAGGCCGTGCTTGCTTGTGATTATTAAAGATCCCCTGGCATTTTTGCAAGAGATGAGGTATTAATACCAATGCCCTGCCCTCACTCAAATCCAGCCCAGGAAATTACTTTTTTGCCTACCTAAATTACACTTAGATTTCCAATTGGAAATTAATTCTCAAGTTCTTTCCTGAAAAACATTACTGTTGCGGTGTTACAAGGAGTCCTTGTGCCCAAGAATTTCTTCCTCCTCCTAGCCTTCTCCTCAGCCACTTTCTCTAGCCCACTCCCCAGAATATGTGCACTCTTCCAGCTTGTTTGGATATATCTCAAATCTCTTTTGCAGCAAAGTGAGGCAAATACCTATACTCCTTTGTGTTTCTGGATGTAAGTAAACCTCTTTCCATCAACACTATTACCTGCTTTGAAGCCATTAGAGAAAACTCACTGTGTTTTTTTATTCCTACTTAGATCAGTCTCCATAGGAAGCCAGAATACATGAGTAATAATATCTTTTCTCCTGGAATATATATTCTATCCTGTTCTATTAGCTCTCTTGTGTGAATATGCACTCTTGCTCTCATATACACACACACTTGCACATGCACTCACACACACACTGATCAGAGATCCTTACATTCCTCTTTTTTTCATTGTCAGTTTACTTTCCCCAAAGCACTTCTTGTCATCAACAGATTAAATATTTTATTCATTATTGATTCCCCAGCTCACCTTAGAATATAAACAATGTGAGTGAAGGAATTTTTAAAAAACTTTTATTTTCTGTCCGTATCTCAGCACTAAAAAGAGTGCTTAGCATAGAGTAGGTGCTCAATATATACTCGTTAAATAAAGGAACTTTTAAATAACTACCCCAAACCTGATTCTTTGGGTAAGAGCTGAGAGATGCATTTAGTTAGACACACAAAGTATTGTTTGCTCACTTAATCATTCATTATTAATTAATTCATTTGATGAACTTCTACTAGCACCTACAACATCCAGAAAAATGCTACATTAGGAAGATAAACAGACATATTCTGATTCTCACAGAGCCCTTAATCTAAATACGGATAAACACATGTAGGGAACTAAGGACAATTATAAACCAGCGAGATCGAAGCCTGTTTTTGATAAAGGCTGGAGAATTGTGACTCAGTTTTGTTCATGGATAGTTCTAATAAATTCCTCTTAGAATGTAATAGCAGGGAAAAATTCCTTTCCTAAAGAGATTGAAGATTCTTTTTATCAGAGAATAGTCTCCGTTTCCCTTTTCACTTTATTGGCCTGTCAATGAAAATCTAAATGTAATAATCAGTTACAGTCAAAACTGTATAGCAAATATCTCACAGGTGTCTCTGCTTTTCCCTACTTTATATGGTTTCTGATTGTTTTTTCTGTCTGTATATTACTTGTTGTTTTGTAAGTGTGTACATACACATGTATCTGTGTGTTTGTGTATGTTAAATTCTGTCATTAACCTTCCATAAATTCTGTACAGTATCCATAAGGAAAAGATAGTAAATAAGCTATTTCATGCACATGTAGATACTACAAGTTGGAAAGAGAAAGACAGTGAGCGGGAAACATAATTTACTCCATGGAACATGCCCAAGAGCTCTAGTGAGACTAATTTACTAGTGTGGACTTTTGTATAAGCTTCTTCTCAGCCAGCATTTGACTTTCTTAGTATTAATTTTCTCTTTCTTTTAAACACTTACTTTAAATTGATCTTGCTATATTTTAGTGTTTTCCAGTCAGCCACCTTAAAACCCTTTTGAAGCAAGGTGGGACACAAACAAACAAATAAAGTTTTGTAAAATCAGGATTTTGGAACCGTGTCTGCACATTGAAATACATAGTTATAAAAGAGCCTCCAACATTGCATCCTAGACTTACTTATTCAGTGATCAATTCTGAGAGTTTGTATTTCCAGATGTGAAAGATAGAATGATATGTGGACACTATCTTAGCTTATTAGCTGCTTTGATAATAACACAGACTGGGTGGCTTATGCCATCAGAAATTTATTTTTCACATTTCTGGAGGCTGAGAAATCCAAGAACAAGTATCATCAGAATTAGTGTCTAGTGAAGTCCTTTCTCTCTTTCACTGAGAGCTGTCTTTCCACTGTGTTTTCACATGGCAGAAGAGGCAAGAGAGCTCTCTAAGGTCTCTTTTACAAGGATGTTAATTTCATTCATGAGGGCTTCCCACTCATAACCCAATCACCTCCCAAAGACTCCACCGTCTAATACCATTGTAATAGGGGTTAGGTTTTAACATATGAAATTGAGGGAGAAACATTTAGTCTGTAGCATTCCGTCTCTGATCCCCAAATCCTTCTCACATACAAAATACATTCATCACATCCTAACAACCCCAAAGGTCTTAATTTATTCCAACATCAACACTAAAATCTGAAATCCAAAGTCTCATCTAAATATGATTCAAATCAGATATGGGTGAGATTCAAGGTATGATTCATTCTAAGGCAAATCATTCTCCAGCTGTGAACCTGTGAAACCATAGAAGTCATGTGCTTCCAAAATACAGTGGTGGGATAGACACAGGATAGACATTTCGATTCCAAAAGGGAGAAGTTGGAAAGAAGAAAGGAGTACGGACATTAGAGATATTTTAGGTTTCTTTCCAGACTACCACAATAAAGTGAATATCACAATAATAAAATTAGCCACATGAATTTTTTTCCCAGTGCATATACAAGCTATATTTATATTAGTTTGTAGTCTATTAAGTGTGCAATAGCATTATGTCTTGAAAAACCATGTACATACCTTAATTTAAAAATGATTAATTGCTAAAAAAACGGTTAATTATCATCTGAGCCCTCAGCAAGTTGTAACTTTTTGCTGGTGGAGGGTCTTGCCTCAATGTTGATGGCTGTTGACTGATCAGGATTGTGGTTGCTGAAAGTTGGGATGTGTGATGATATAGACAACAGTGAGGTTTGCCACATCAGTTGACTCTTCTTTTCATCAACAATTTCTCTGTAACATGCAGTTCTGTCTGATAGCCTTTTACCCACTTCTTTTAGGCTTCTCTGGAGTGGAACTTCTTTTGGGCTTCCCTGGAGGCTCAGTGGTAAAGAATCTACCTACCAATGCAGGAGATGTGAGTTTGATCCCTAGGTTGGGAAGATCCCCCCAGAGAAGGAAATGGCAACCCACTCCAATATTCTTGCCTGGGAAATCCCACGGACAGAGGAGACAGAAGGGCTGTAGTCCATGGGCTTGCAAAAGAGTCGGACACAACTTAGCAACTAAACAACAACAGCAGAACTTTTTCAAAATTGTAGTGAATCCTCTCAAACCTTGCCACTGCTTTAGCAGCTAAGTTTATGTAATATTCTGAATCCTTTGATGTCATTCCAACAATCTTCACAGCAACTTCGCCAGGAGCCGACTTCATCTCAAGAAACCGCTTTCTTTACTCATTCATTAGAAGCAACTCCTCATCCACTCAAATTTTATCATGAGATTGAAGCAATTCAGTCGCATCTTCAGACTTCACTTCTAATTCTAATTCTCTTGCTAATTCTGCCACATCTGCAGTTTTCTCATCCACTGAAATCTTGCACCCCTCAAAGTCATCCATGAGGGTTGGAATCAACTTCTTCCAAAGTCCTGTTGATATTTAGACCTCTTCCCATGAATCATGAATGTCCTTAATAGCATTTAGAGTAGTGACTCATTTCCAGAAGGTTTGTAACTGACTTTGCCCGGATCCATCAGGGCAATCACTCTCTATGGCAGCTATGCCACTTCAGTCGTGTCCGACTCTGTGCAACCCCATAGACGGCAGCCTACCAGGTTCCACCGTCCCTGGGATTCTCCAGGCAAGAGCATTGGAGTGGGTTGCTATTTCCTTCTCCAATGCACGAGAGTGAAAAGTGAAAGTGAAGTCGTTCAGTCATGTCCAACTCATCACGACCCCATGGATTGCAGCCCACCAGGCTCTTCCATCCATGGGAGTCTCCAGGCAAGAGCACTGGAGTGGGGTGCCAGTGCCTTCTCTGTATAGCAGCTATAGCCTTATTAAATGAATATCTTAAATAATAAGACTTGAAAGTTAAAATTAGTCTTTGATTCATGGGCTGGAGAATGGCTGTTGTGTTAACAGGCATGAAAACAGTATACCGGAAAAGTGACAGGAAGATAGCTCCCACATCCTGGTCCTCTATCCTCTGGGAAGGAAAGACTGTTGGCAGTAACAAATGACCTGCCATAAGAATTATCACACATTTCAAGTCTCCCTTTTAAGGATAGAGGTTATTTCTTTGGGGGTGTAAGGAAGAAGGGTGGAGGGGAAGAAAAATGCTCAAATGGGTTTCTATAGCACTGCTGCTGCTGCTGCTAAGTCGCTTCAGTCATGTCCGACTCTGTGCGACCCCATAGACGGCAGCCCACCAGGCTCCCACATCCCTGGGATTCTCCAGGCAAGAATACTGGAGTGGGTTGCCATTTCCTTCTCCAATGCATGAAAGAGAAAAGTGAAAGTGAAGTCACTCAGTCTGTCCGACTGTTAGCGACCCCATGGACTGCAGCCCACCAGGCTCCCCCGTCCATTGGATTTTCCAGGCAAGAGTACTGGGGTGGGGTGCCACTAGAGATAATTTATTCTTAATCCTGTCATGTAGTTACACAGGTGTGTGCTTTCTTATATTTCTATAAATTGAACACTTACATTTTACGTTTTTGGGGGAGTATGTGTAATTCCACATAATAAACACCTTTCATTGACTGTCTTCACATTCTGTTTATCTTGCTAATGAATGACAGTTTCTCATTTTATTGTTTACTGAGAGTCAACCAGTTTTCAAATGGTCCTAGTCAAAAAGTCCTGTTATTTAGAGTAAACTTTTAAAAAGCAAGATGCAGAACTGTACATACATCTAAGTGAAAGTTGCTCAGTTGTATCTGACTATTTGAGACCCCATGGACTGTAGCCCCCAGGCTCCTCTCTCCATGGAATTCTCCAAGCAAGAATACTTGAGTGGGTTACCATTCCTTGCTCCAGGGGATCTTCTGGACCCAGGGCTTGAACCCAGGTCTCCTGGGTTGTGGGTGGATTCTTTACGGTCTGAGCCACCAGGGAAGCCCACATAAACATCTAAAGCCCATTCTTTAAAAACCTTTATCTAAAAAAAAAAAAAATGAAAGGAAATACCTTGTAATATTTCCCACACTTTTTATAAAGAATATGTATGTATTTTATAATTGAGAAGAAATGATACACATAAAAAGTAACTATAGCCTAGAAATATAGAGCAAACTGGTTTTGATATACTAGAATTTGTTTTCAAAAAAAAAAAGAATTTCCCCATCTCACCTTCATTTGTGCTCTTGAAATTCAGAAAGAGCTGCCTCCCAGGAAAAGAACAAAAAATAAGTATTTTCAAATACCTTTTACTTTAGAGAGTTTCTTCTCATATATATTGTTCTGTTTCATCTTCACAGATGTTCTCTTAGCTCAGCAGAGCAGAAAATGTGCTGAAGATTTGATCAAACTCATATCTTATTGAACCTTTATTAGGTTCAGTCCGAGTCACTTTCCTAGGCCTTTATAGTATCTCATTATTCCTCTCAGCAAACTTATAAAGTAGGTGCCATTTCCCCACTTTATGCATGAAGAAACAGAATTAAAGAGGTTAAAAATTGTGCCTTAGGTCACACAGCTGCTAACTAGCAGAGCCAGAATTTGGATCTCAGTCCGATGCCAAAAGCCCTGCTCCTTTTCCAATGCTCCTCACTGAGCTGTGACCAGAAAGGGAGGCTTCAAACTCCCAATCCCATATTTTCTCTATATCATGCTGACTCCCTGCAGTGCTAAGATAATGCTCTTAGAAACATCTTTAATGGTTGTTTTGACACCTCGTTAAACAGAATTTTGTTCAGACTAAACATTCTTGGCAAGGCACTGGTTCACCCAAGTGCTTTGTTAATTTTAAAGAGCAGTGTAAGTGGAAGCCCTTACTACAGGGGTTAGTGCAGTGCACGTGCGGTGGAAAGAGAGGTTGGCACTGTCGGTTCTGCTTCAGAATCCTTACTTTTGGTAACTCACTTTTGTCATGCAGGGGATGCATTTAATAGTTAATCTTGACTGACCTCCTTTTCCGCCTCGCTCCTTCATGCTTCCCTCGCCTCGCTCCTTGCTACCTAGAGCTGTGAATGAAATTGTACAATGAACTTGACTACATAGGGTGCATAGGAAAGAGATTTATTTTTTCTTCCATCACTGCCTTCATGCTTGATAACATATCCCCTGATAACAGCTAGAGCATGTCACCCTTAACATAACAACCATCGCACCTTGATAATTGTAATACTCAAATATGAAAATATGGGCTCAAATATGGGCTTCCCTGGTGGCTCAGAGGATAAAGCGTCTGCCTGCAATGCGGGAGACCTGGGTTTGATCCCTGGGTCGGGAAGATCCCCTGGAGAAGAAAATGGCAGCCCACTCCAGTATTCTTGCCTGGAGAATTCCATGGACAGAGGAGCCTGGCGGGCTACAGTCCACGGGGTTGCAAAGAGTCGGACACAACTGAGCGACGTCACTCACTCACTCAAATATGAAAAAGTGGCTACCTAGTCTTAAAATTTCTGTCTGGTATCTAAGCCAAGGCTCATCTCCTCCACACCCTTTGGATACTCTGCCTCTTCCTTCTTTCTGCCTGTCCCCCACTTAGGGATTAGACAGGAAAGAGTCAAGCAAAGGCCCCAAATCTTTTACTGCCCTGTGCCCTTTCTGGGGCAGCATCCCAACATTTGCTCCCCTGGGCAGCCGTGTGAGTTCTTCAGAATGGTTGCTCACTTCACAGGACCCTGTTGTGAATATATGTTTTCCACCTGACTTCCCCACATACCCTCTTCAGTTTCAGGTCACTGAGAAACTTGCTACACTCAGTTTGTACTGTTAGATCCCTCCTGAGGCGGGCATAGCAAGGTGGCTCAAGCTGGGCCACTTGGTAGGGGAAACTCCCATGTCTTATCAGAGGTGAGTGTAGAGTCTTGCTCCTCCCCTTCTCTCTCACTTCACTCTGCAGCCTTACCTCCAATTTCTGTTTTGCTTCCCTCTCAAAAACCAGAAGAAACCACAGAAAGTCTTCCATTTAAGCAGATAACTACCAGGAAATGGGGGCTTCCCTGGTAGCTCAGTTGGTGAGAGTCTGCCTGCAGTCCAGAAGACCCATTTTCATCCCTGGGTGGCGAAGATCCCCTGGAGAAGGAAATGGCAAACCACTCCAGTATCCTTGACTGGAAAAGCCCATGGACAGAGAAGCCTGGTAGGCTGCAGTCCATGGTATCGCGGAGCTGGGAACTGAGTGACTAGCACACACATCAGGAAATGAGAGGCCCGTTTTACCTTCTTGCAAATATCAATCTCTGCAAATAATTCTCTTTCAGACCTTTTCATTGGCTAATTTTGGAGGGGTGAGCCCTCCTGCCCTTGGAACTACTCATGCCCTAGTTCTTTGACTCAAGACTTAAACACTCTCTCAAATTCTCTGTGTCTCTGAGAAGAGGCTTGGAGGAGATAGGCAATGATGGTCATAGGGCCCGATTTCCTGCTTTTATAAGAACTGCAAGGATGTTTTTAAGATCGTTAGTTGCTCTCTTTAGAATGAGGAGATAATTTTGGCATCCATTGTTCTCCATTTATAAAGTTTGACGCAGTTATAAGAGAACAACAAGAGAGTCCCATTCAACATCTTGTTACATTAGAATCAACAAATAGTTTTTTATGAACCAGAATAAAATTGCAGGTGATTGCCACCAGAATGTATTTCTGTTGCCTGTCACCCAAAAGTGATTTGTTCAATGACCATTTATGCATTAAGCTCTGCATTAGACATTGAACTTATAATGATGAATACAACCTTATTGTTAGTTCCCAGGATCCTGCACATATTATTTCAGGAAACCAATAAAAACATCAAAATTAAGTTTATTGAAATGACTTGATAAATCCACCTAGTTTATGTAATAACAGAAATAAAGTATTTAATGGTATCACCGAGGAAAACTATTTTGAGAAATATTGATGCTATAAAATATCATTACTATTTCAACCAATGGTAAAGATATTAATTCTAGCATACAGTTACCAATTATCAAATATTGACCATGATCAAGAATAACTAAATGTTTTACATGTATTATGTAGTCATCAAAATCATTCTATATGAGGTAAAAATTCTAATTGTCCCCATTTCACCATGGAAAATAGAAAAATAAGGCTTGGTAAAGAGAGACTTTTTCAGTGTGACTGATCTGATTTTCTACGATCTCTGCATTCTTAACTATTAGACATTCTTAGCCATTAGGCATTCTTAGCTGTAAAGCAACACTACCTCCTTGAAATCATGGTTTGCAGGCATATGGTGAGGAAGAATGTATGCTTTTTAGTAACAATAGTATTAAAATAAGTAGTACTTAAACACTATTTTATGTATAGTAAAGGTTTAATGAGAAGCCTAACAGATAACCTGCATGAATGATTAGAACTGGGTCCCCTCTAGCCTTCAGCATGTCCTTGTTTGGCTTCCAGAAATTTGCCTTCCATTGTCTACTTTCTGTTCATTCTAATGGGCTGACAGAGTGGCATATTTGGGGGCTCAGTTTCTGCTCTTCTTGAACTTTACAAAATGTGAGATTGCCAGTTACTCTAAGATGAAAATAGCACCAGAATTTAGCCAAGAGTTTTCAGAATTGGAAAAAAGACTTTTGGGGAATTTTTAAGAGCAAATGAAAAGAGGTAGAATTTTCAATAATGTCTAATTGTAAATAGAACTAAAGAAAAAAGATTAATATTTTTAAACACACACTTGCAGAATATATTAAATTGTATGAATACTCCCTGTTTTCTTTACTAACTAAAAATTATTTCCTCGAAACTGAACAAGAATATAAGTACTAAATCTGACTTCCTTATCCTTTTCACTTGCAATTTTATGAAAGTGCTTTATGCAATACTGAATAAGTTGGGTCTTCTGAAAGGGTAGGTTTCGTAGCAGAAGGAATACTGTCAGAGTTGCAAAATGGTGGATGGTTAAGAGTTACTACTGCCAAAAATTTAATCTAACTATTTAAACTCACACCGCCCCAAAGGCCAAACATGGAGGGAAATTAGACTGTGAATCCTGTCTCCTGGAAAAAAACGCTTTCAAAGTTTCACAGAATGTTAAAGCTGCGAAGGAATTTAGGATTCTACTACCTTAATCTCTGGCTTTGTACATGAGGCAGTTGAGTTACAAGAGGCTACCTTGTAGGGAATTCTATGTACCTCTGTTCAATTTTGCTGTGAATCTAAAACTGCTCTAAAAATAGCCTATTTGAAGAGTATTTTTAAAAAGTCTGTCACTCTGGATGTTTGAAGTGAAAATATTGGTTACAAACGACAGTCTGCTGCATTTAAGTGCGATGGCTTTACTATACAAGGGCTTATTATCAATACTTAGGTGATAAAAGGTTTGATAGAATACAGTTTATGGCTGGCACACCAATTCTATGTCACTGATTCTCTCCTTATCTTAATCTTTCTTATCCATCATCTGTAGAATGTGGCTTTCATTTCCATGGTCATCTCAGTGTCATGCCTTACCTCTAGTCTCATATCTGCATTCCAGGCAAGTAGGAAAAGAAACTATTTAAGAACAAGAGATGCAGCATTATTTCAGAAAAGTGAAACTTGCCTTGAAATTGCCTTCCTATCTCTGCTTTTACCTTACTGGCCAGATCTATGCCCATTAATAGTCATCCACATGAGAGAAGCTGAGAAATGTAGGCTTATGGCTAAGCATATTACTGTTTCTCCTCTTCCAAGAATATAATTTAGCTATTAAAAAGAAGAGGAGAATGGGTATTTGGTTGAGAGTTAGCATCATTTACCATGAAAGAGAAGCAAATATGTTACTACTGCAGGGTTGAAGAGAATTATGTAATAATCACCCCAGACTTTCAGATTTTTCTCACTAATATTCTTGGATTAATTGCTGCATTTTTATTTCACTTAAAAATGTGATAATTAGGTTAAGAATAATCTTTACTGTAACTTCAAGGATTAAAAATTCAAGTATCTATTACAAAGAGTTGTGTGGTCCAATAAAATAACCACTAGCCACACAGCATGCATTCATGCATTGGAAAAGGAAATGGCAACCCACTCCAATATTCTTGCCTGGAGAATCCCAGGGACAAAGGAGACTGGTGGGCTGCTGTCTATGGGGCTGCACAGAGTTGGACACGACTAAAGTGACTTAGCAGCAGCAGCAGCAGCAGCCACACATAGTTATTGAAGGATGACTAGTCTGAATTGAGATGATGATTAGGTTTACCTAAAAAAATCAAGTNAAATATTGACCATGATCAAGAATAACTAAATGTTTTACATGTATTATGTAGTCATCAAAATCATTCTATATGAGGTAAAAATTCTAATTGTCCCCATTTCACCATGGAAAATAGAAAAATAAGGCTTGGTAAAGAGAGACTTTTTCAGTGTGACTGATCTGATTTTCTACGATCTCTGCATTCTTAACTATTAGACATTCTTAGCCATTAGGCATTCTTAGCTGTAAAGCAACACTACCTCCTTGAAATCATGGTTTGCAGGCATATGGTGAGGAAGAATGTATGCTTTTTAGTAACAATAGTATTAAAATAAGTAGTACTTAAACACTATTTTATGTATAGTAAAGGTTTAATGAGAAGCCTAACAGATAACCTGCATGAATGATTAGAACTGGGTCCCCTCTAGCCTTCAGCATGTCCTTGTTTGGCTTCCAGAAATTTGCCTTCCATTGTCTACTTTCTGTTCATTCTAATGGGCTGACAGAGTGGCATATTTGGGGGCTCAGTTTCTGCTCTTCTTGAACTTTACAAAATGTGAGATTGCCAGTTACTCTAAGATGAAAATAGCACCAGAATTTAGCCAAGAGTTTTCAGAATTGGAAAAAAGACTTTTGGGGAATTTTTAAGAGCAAATGAAAAGAGGTAGAATTTTCAATAATGTCTAATTGTAAATAGAACTAAAGAAAAAAGATTAATATTTTTAAACACACACTTGCAGAATATATTAAATTGTATGAATACTCCCTGTTTTCTTTACTAACTAAAAATTATTTCCTCGAAACTGAACAAGAATATAAGTACTAAATCTGACTTCCTTATCCTTTTCACTTGCAATTTTATGAAAGTGCTTTATGCAATACTGAATAAGTTGGGTCTTCTGAAAGGGTAGGTTTCGTAGCAGAAGGAATACTGTCAAAGTTGCAAAATGGTGGATGGTTAAGAGTTACTACTGCCAAAAATTTAATCTAACTATTTAAACTCACACCGCCCCAAAGGCCAAACATGGAGGGAAATTAGACTGTGAATCCTGTCTCCTGGAAAAAAACGCTTTCAAAGTTTCACAGAATGTTAAAGCTGCGAAGGAATTTAGGATTCTACTACCTTAATCTCTGGCTTTGTACATGAGGCAGTTGAGTTACAAGAGGCTACCTTGTAGGGAATTCTATGTACCTCTGTTCAATTTTGCTGTGAATCTAAAACTGCTCTAAAAATAGCCTATTTGAAGAGTATTTTTAAAAAGTCTGTCACTCTGGATGTTTGAAGTGAAAATATTGGTTACAAATGACAGTCTGCTGCATTTAAGTGCGATGGCTTTACTATACAAGGGCTTATTATCAATACTTAGGTGATAAAAGGTTTGATAGAATACAGTTTATGGCTGGCACACCAATTCTATGTCACTGATTCTCTCCTTATCTTAATCTTTCTTATCCATCATCTGTAGAATGTGGCTTTCATTCCCATGGTCATCTCAGTGTCATGCCTTACCTCTAGTCTCATATCTGCATTCCAGGCAAGTAGGAAAAGAAACTATTTAAGAACAAGAGATGCAGCATTATTTCAGAAAAGTGAAACTTGCCTTGAAATTGCCTTCCTATCTCTGCTTTTACCTTACTGGCCAGATCTATACCCATTAATAGTCATCCACATGAGAGAAGCTGAGAAATGTAGGCTTATGGCTAAGCATATTACTGTTTCTCCTCTTCCAAGAATATAATTTAGCTATTAAAAAGAAGAGGAGAATGGGTATTTGGTTGAGAGTTAGCATCATTTACCATGAAAGAGAAGCAAATATGTTACTACTGCAGGGTTGAAGAGAATTATGTAATAATCACCCCAGACTTTCAGATTTTTCTCACTAATATTCTTGGATTAATTGCTGCATTTTTATTTCACTTAAAAATGTGATAATTAGGTTAAGAATAATCTTTACTGTAACTTCAAGGATTAAAAATTCAAGTATCTATTACAAAGAGTTGTGTGGTCCAATAAAATAACCACTAGCCACACAGCATGCATTCATGCATTGGAAAAGGAAATGGCAACCCACTCCAATATTCTTGCCTGGAGAATCCCAGGGACAAAGGAGACTGGTGGGCTGCTGTCTATGGGGCTGCACAGAGTTGGACACGACTAAAGTGACTTAGCAGCAGCAGCAGCAGCAGCCACACATAGTTATTGAAGGATGACTAGTCTGAATTGAGATGATGATTAGGTTTACCTAAAAAAATCAAGTATCCAATTAATAATTTTTACATTGATTACATGTCAAAATTATAAATACATTGAGTTATTAATTTTAATAATATATTTTACTTTTCAACTTTTTTCTTTCTTTAGTGTGGCTACCTAGGAAATTGAAATTGTATATGTAGCCCATATGTGTGGCTTATATTATATATCTATTGAACATTGTTGACATAGAAGAAAATATGTTTTGACTTTCAGAAAGACTTCCCTAACTTCAGTTCATTTCAGTTCATTTCAGTCACTCAGTTATGTCCGACTCTTTCTGACCCCATGAACTGCAGAATGCCAGGCCTCCCTGTCCATCACCAACTCCTCAAGTTCACTCAAACTCACGTCCATTGAGTCAGTGATGCCATCCAGCCATCTCATCCTCTGTCATCCCCTTCTCCTCCTGCTGCCAATTCCTCCCAGCATCAGAGTCTTTTCCAATGAGTCAACTCTTCACATGAGGTGACCAAAGTATTGGAGTTTCAGATTTAGCATCAGTCTTTCCAATGAACACCCAGGGCTGATCTCCTTTAAAATGGACTGGTTGGATCTTCTTGCTTAACTTAGGACAATCTAAATCTACTTGCATATTACCTTGATATGACTGAATAATCAATGCAATCATAAATCTACTCTTTTGAATTTCTAGGAAAAATACCAGATAATTAAGTGCTCAGGAGTAGTCTCTGAAAACTGAAAAAGAAAGATGTCTAAATACCCCAGCTTCTTAGCCCATTGGCAGATTGTCTCTGAGAACGTATTTTAAAGCAAATTGTAGACTTTTTGCAGTGGAATGAAGTCCCAGATGTGTATGATGGAATTCTCCTAATATACTCCTTATTGACTAACTCCTCTCCCTTCTCACTTTCCCACTGCCCTACTAATTTGTTGAAAAGGTATTAGTAGTTATCAGTGGCACCCTACTCCAGTACTCTTGGCCTGGAGAATCCCATGGATGGAGGAGCCTGGTGGGCTGCAGTCCATGGGGTTGCTAAGAGTCAGACATGACTGAGCAACTTCACTTTCACTTTTCACTTTCATGCATTGGAGAAGGAAATGGCAACCCACTCCAGTATTCTTGCTTGGAGAATCCCAGGGACGGGGGAGCCTGGTGGGCTGCCATCTCTGGGGTCGCACAGAGTCGGACATGACTGAAGTGACTTAGCAGCAGCAGCAGGGGATGGAGAAGGCAATGGCAACCCACTCCAGTACTCTTGCCTAGCAAATGCCATGGACGGAGGAGCCTGGTAGGCTGCAGTCCATGGGGTCACTAAGAGTCGGACACAACTGAGCAACTTCACTTTCACTTTTCACTTTCATGCATTGGGGAAGGAAATGGCAACCCACTCCAGTGTTCTTGCTTGGAGGACCCCAGGGAAGGGGGAGCCTGGTGGGCTGCCATCTATGGGACTGCACAGAGTCAGACATGACGGAAGTGACTTAGCAGCAGCAGCAGCAGGGGACGAGAGGTGCAAGATTTGATAAGAGGTACAAGTTTTCTGGGGGAATGCTAAAAGTGTTCTAAAATTGAATTGTGGTGATGGTTCCACAAGTCTATGAAAATGTTTAAACCCTTGAATTGTATGCTTTAAATAGGTGGATTGTATGGTATGTGAGAAAAAATTATGGTTGCAAATTAAGTCTAAACAATCATGGATATTATTGTTACAGAGAGAGAAATGATTATAACAAAACTTGACAATAAGAAATATTGAAGGGGTACCAAATAATAAAGGAATAGAAAGAGAAGTGAGAGGTAGATTATGTGTGCTGATTTCCTCATTTTTGTCTGAAAGCATGTGGTTGAAATTTTCAGACTTTTTCCTTCATGTTTTTCATAATCACTTTTCTTCACCTTACAAAAATGTTTTTGAAAATTCAGATTTGTAGTGATAAAGAGATATTTTTGAGTATTTCACTATTATTTCATTTTAAATTTGGTTATTTTCTTCTGTTACATTCAAGAATGTTACATTCGATGTATATAAAACACTGTGTAAAGACTGTCTCTTATACACATCTAGATGTGTATAAGAGACAGCTTCAGTCGTGTCCGACTCTGTGCAACCCCATAGACGGCAGCCTACCAGGTTCCACCGTCCCTTTGATAAAGAGATATTTTTGAGTATTTCACTATTATTTCATTTTAAATTTGGTTATTTTCTTCTGTTACATTCAAGAATGTTACATTCGATGTATATAAAACACTGTGTAAAGAAAGATGTCATTTTTAAAAAATTATGTGTATTTGTTTATCCTCTTCCTTTCTCTAGAATCATATGGGCGTATATTGAGAATAGTGTTCACTTAGCTGTAAGTGTAGTAATTTCCAAGAAAATCGGTTATTTGTAAATTTCTTTAGTCTTAGCCATTTTCTTCATTATATAAATTTAAAAAATTTATTTTTAATTAGAGGATAATTGTTTTACAGCATTGTGTTGGATTCTGCCATGCATTGAGCTCCCTGTGTCATACCGTAACTTCCCATTAGCTCTCTGTTTTATATATGGTATTCTCTCAATTCATTCCACCCTTTCCTTCCTCTGCTGTGTCCATAAGTCTGCTATCTATGTCTGTGTCTCTGTTCCTGCCCTGCAAATAGGCTCATCAGTACCATTTTCTAGATTCCATATATATGTGTTAATATATGACATTTGTTTTTCTCTTTCTGACTTCACTCTGTATAACAGGCTCTAGGTTCATTCACCTAATTAGAATTGACTCAAATGTGTTTCTTTTATGGCTGAGTAACATTCCATTGTGTATATATACCACAACTTCTTTATCCATTCATCTGTCGATGGACTTCTAGGTTGCTTCCATGTCTTAGCTATTGTAAATAGTGCTGCAATGGACATTGGGGTACATGTGTCTTTTTCAATTACGTTTTTTTCAGGGTGTATGCCCAGTAGTGGTATTGCTAGGTCATATAGTAGCTTTATTCCTAATTTTTTAAGTAATCCCATACTGTTTTCCATAGTGGCTATATCAGTTTACATTTCCACCAATAGTACAAGAGCATTGCCTTTCCTCAACACCCTCTCCAGCATTTATTGTTTGCAGATATTTTGTTGATGGCCATTCTGACCAGGGTGAGGTGATACCTTGATGTAATTTTGATTTGCTGTTCTTTAATAATGAGTGATATTGTATCTTTTCCTGTGTTTGTTGGCCACCTGTATGTCTTCTTTGGAGAAATGCCTATTTAGCTCTTACACCCATTTTTTGATAAGATCGTTTGTTTTTTCTGGTATTGAGCTGCATGAACTGCTTGTATAATTTGGAGATTAATCCTTTGTTACTTGTTTCATTTGCAGTTATTGTCTCCTATTCTGAGAGTTGTCTTTTCATCTTGTTTATAGTTTCCTTTACTGTGCAAAAACTGTTAAGCTTAATTAGGTCCCACTTGTTTATTTTTGTTTTTGTTTCCATTACTCTAGGTGGTGGGTCAAAGAGTATATTGTGTTGATTTATGTCAAAGAGTATTCTGGCTGTGTTTTTCTCTAAGAGTTTTATTGTTTCTGGCCTTATATTTAAGTCTTTAATCCATTTCTAGGTTATCTTTGTGTATGGTGTTAGGAAGTGTTCTAATTTCATTCTTTTACATGTAGTTGTCCAGTTTTCTTAGCATCACTTATTGAAGAGTCTGTCTTTTCTCCATTGTATATTCTTGACTCCTCTGTCAAAGATAAGGTGCCCATAGGTGTGTGGGTTTACCTCTGGGCTTTCTATCTTGTTCCATTGTTTATATTTCTGTTTCTGTGCCAACACCATACTGTCTTGATTACTGTAGCTTTGTAGTATAGTCTGAAGTCAGAAGATTTCTTCAGCTCCATTCTTTCTCAGGATTGCTTTGGCTAGTCAGGGTCTTTTGTGTTTCCATACAAACTGTGAAATTTTCTTCTAGTTCTGTGAAAAATGCTGTTTGTAATTTAATAGGGATTATATTGAATCTATAGACTACTTTGGATAGTGTAGTCATTTTCACATTATTGATTCTTCCAATCCAAGAATATGATATATCGCTCTGTTTCTGTCATCTTTGATTTCTTTCATCAATGTCTTATAGTTTTCTGTATATAGGTCTTTTGCCATCTTCAGTTCAGTTCAGTTCAGTCACTCAGTCATGTCTGACTTTTTGCGACTCCATGAATCACAGCACTCCAGGCCTCCCTGTCCGTCGCCATCTCCTGGAGTTCACTCAGACTCGCATCCATCGAGTGAGTGATGCCATCCAGCCATCTCATCCTCAGTAGTCATGTTCTTCTCCTGCCCCCAATGCCTCCCAGCAACAAAGTCTTTTCCAGTGAGTCAACTCTTCATATGAGGTGGCCAAAGTACTGGAGTTTCAGCTTTAGCATCA
>SJYX01022603.1:94385-109506 GCA_006410675.1 Oreotragus oreotragus
CTCTCTGCTATGTGATTATTTTGTTTTGCCTTTCTATAGAGACCAAAATCTAGGATTGTTTAAGATGTGAAAATATTTTTCAGACAGTGACAGGAAACTACACCTTTTGGGTTAAGAATAGATGCCATCTCCATCTATAGCTGTGCTCTGCTGAATTTCAGTCTGAATTTTCCTTCTTGTCTGAAAGAAAAAACAAAATCTTCCAAAAAATCTTCCCATTAGTGAGTATGAACAGCACACTAAAGTTTTTATTTGATTGACCATGTGTTTAATTTGTCACTCAAAGAGAAAGGAAAAATGGTGATAATTGGCACATGACATAGGACAAATATGTATTTAAAAAACACTAGTGCTAAGTCAGTTCAATCATGTCCAACTCTTTGTAACAGTATGGACTGTGGCCCACCAGTCTCCTCTGCCCATGAGATTCTCCAGGCAAGAATACTGGAGTAGGTTGCCATTTCCTTCTCCAGGGGAACTTCCTGACCCAGGGATTGAACCCAGGTCTCCTGCATTGCAAGCNGTTCAATCATGTCCAACTCTTTGTAACAGTATGGACTGTGGCCCACCAGTCTCCTCTGCCCATGAGATTCTCCAGGCAAGAATACTGGAGTAGGTTGCCATTTCCTTCTCCAGGGGAACTTCCTGACCCAGGGATTGAACCCAGGTCTCCTGCATTGCAAGCAGAGTCTTTACCATCTGAGCTACCAGGGAAGTCCTAAAGATGTTGAAAAAAATCAAGACACAAAGTGATGTGTGTACAATGACATCAATGATAGAGAACAGTTGAATGGAGATGAGAAGGAGATCATATGCAAAATGTTTACAGCAATTGTGTCGAGGCATTGAAATGATAGTAGCTAATTCCTGCTAGTTCTCAAGTTATTTTGGTATTGTATTGGACCATAAAGAAGGCTGAGCACCAAAGAATTGATACTTTCAAATTGTGGTGCCAGAAAAGACTCTCAAGAGTCCCTTGGATTGCAGGGAGGTCAAACCAGTCAATCCTAAAGAAAATCAACTCTGAACATTCATTGGTAGGACTGATGCTGAAGCTGAAGCTCCAATATTTTGGCCATCTGATGCATAGAACCAACTCTTTAGAAAAGACCCTGATTCTGGGAAAGATTGAAGACAAAAGGAGAAGTAGACAGCAGAGGATGAGATGGTTAGATAGCATCAACAACTCAATGGACATGAGTTTGAGCAAACTCCTGATGCTGAAGCTGAAGCTCCAATATTTTGGCCATCTGATGCATAGAACCAACTCTTTAGAAAAGACCCTGATTCTGGGAAAGATTGAAGACAAAAGGAGAAGTAGACAGCAGAGGATGAGATGGTTAGATAGCATCAACAACTCAATGGACATGAGTTTGAGCAAACTCCAGTGAAGGACAGAGAAGCCTGGCGTGTTGCACTCTGTGGGGTGCAAAGAGTTGGACACAGCTTAGCAACTGAACAACAAGTTAAAAAAGGAAAGAAGGAAAGAAAGAAAGATGACAACACAATATAGGACAAAAACTAAGAACTTTAGAGTCAACTTAAACCAGGTTCAGGTCTCAGACTTGCTACTTGTTCTGACCACGGCCTTTGGCACCATACCTGGTTTAGTTTTTCTTAACTCCAGTTCATCTTCTGTAAATCAAGAATAATGGCAAAATGCTGCATGGTTCTTGTCAGGATGTGAGCTGAGATAACATATCATCTGTGCGTGGTGCATGGTGTGTCTAATAAATACAAACGTATTGGCATTATGATTATTTTGAAAGCGTTCTACCTTGTATGCATGAGAAAAGAAAATATACAAAATGTTTGTCGTATGTATTTCATGCGTGATCTGTGCAAACAGAAAAGTTTTTCACCAGCTCCCCATTAAAGAACAAGAGAAAACTTGTCATGTTAGTTAAGAATTCAGAAAGAATCTGAAAAGGGGTCCTTTCTCTACTAAGTCTGAAAAAAATGTACTGAACACAGCTACATAGCAAGCATGCACTTGATGGCATATGGCATGCTAAGATAGATAAAGCACAACCCCTGGCTTCCAATAGTTTCCTGCCTAGTGGTGCATGCACGTTTGTTCACAAATAACCCCAGGACAAAGATGGAAAGATGGAAAAAGATGATTGCAAAGGAGAAATAACATTCATTGACCTCTTACTTTATGTCAAGTATTATTTTAAGGAATTTTTATAAAAGTAGATATTATTATCTTCAGTTTGCCAAGGCCCAAGAAAGGCTAATTCTCTGAAGTCACACCGGTAGAGAATAGTGGTACATGGAGATTGCCCCAATGAAACTTTGGTCAAAGACTGACTTCTTTGATAGGCGGAGTAGAAGATGGAGCAATCAATTCAATCTTTGGGAGGTTGAGTTGGGAAGAATTAGGGAGAGAAGAGACCTTTTAGTTAAGTCTTTGAAGAATGGATAGGATTTTGAAAATAATACTGGTGGAGGTATATTACAAGTGGAAGGAACGACATGGGGAGGGCAGAAAGGCATAAAAATAAAGAGCCAGCTAATATTAATATCAGCATCTGGTGTACTTTGATTTCCTGCTTCACAGAGGAGGATGTAGGGGTGAAATTAGAACCCTCAATTCTAAGCTCTCATGTCAGTCCGTACATTTTGTTTCCGGAGGAATGAATAATCGAAATTGATGGGCTTATTCTGAGAAATATTCTTTCACAACCAAAATGAAATTTAGAGACTCAATCTGTAGACGGATAAGATTCGAAGAAATCCTGGAAATGTTTTCTTAGCTGAAAAGAAGAAAACATCTTTAAAAAAAATCTTATGCAAAGACATTTACTCTGAACTCTTTAAAACAGAAACCCATGCACTAGAAAGATATATTCATTTCTTGGGGGTTATAGAGGGTTGAATAATATCTCCCACAAATTTTACCCCTTCTGGAACCTCAAAATGTGACATTATTTGGAAATAAGGTCTGTGTAGCTGTAATTAGTTAAAATGAGTTAATAATGGATTAGAGAGGGCCCTAGATTTAATGACTGGTATTCTTATAAGAAAGCCATGTGAAGACACACCAAAGGGAGATGAACATATAAAGATGAAAGCAGAAACTGGGGTAATGCATCAACCAGCCAAGAAACTTCAAGTATCCAGCAATCACCAGAAACTGAGAAGAGCCAAGGAAAGAACCCTCCCTCAGATCTTCAGAGACAATTTGACCCTGATGAAAACTTGATTTCAGATTTTTGGAACCATGAAAAAAATACATGTCTGTTGTTTTAAGCCACAAGTTTCTGGTACATTATTGCAGCTGTAGCAAACTAACTTAGCAGGCAACTGAAAATCTCAAGTAATTCATAAGAAAATAATTTTGGTCATAATATGGCAATGAAAAAATCACTGCAGATGTTTACTGAAGCCATGAAATTAAAAGACACTTGCTCCTTGGAAGAAAAGTTATGACCAACCTAGACAGCATATTAAATATCAGAGACATTACTTTGCCAACAAAGGTCCATCTAGTCAAAGCTATGGTTTGTCCAGTAGTCATGTATGGATGTGAGAGTTGGACTATAAGGAAAGCTGAGCACCGAAGAATTGATGCTTTTGAATTGTGGTGTTGGAGAAGACTCTTGAGAATCTCTTGGACTGCAAGAGATCCAACCAGTCCATCCTAAAGGAAATCAGTCCTGAATATTCATTGGAAGGACTGATGCTGAAGCTCAATACTTTGTCCACCTGCTGTGAAGAACTGACTCATTTGAAAAGACCCTGATGCTGGGAAAGATTGAAGCAGAAGGAGAAGGGAACAACAGAGGATGAGATGGTTCGATGGCATCACCAATCGATGGACATGAGTCTGAGCAAGCTCTGGGAGTTGGTGAAGGACAGGGAAGCCTGGCATGCTGCAGTCTATGGGGTTGCAAAGAGCTGGACACGACTGAGTGACTGAACTTAATTGGTGGCAATGACAGTCAATATAAATAAGAGTTAGAAACCTTTGGAAATCAAGAACTTTATTTAGATCTTGGGCTCCAAAATCACTGTGGATCATGACTGCAACCATGAAATTAAAAGATGCTTCCTCCTTGGAAGAAAACAATGACAATCCTAAATAGTGTATTAAAAGGCTGAGACATTAGTTTGTGCAAAAAGGTTATTATAGTCAAAGCTATGGTTTTCCCAATAATCATGAACAGACGTGAGAACTGGACAATAGAAAAGACTGAACGCTGAAGAATTTATGCCTTCGAACTGTGGTGTTGGAGAAGACTTTTGAGAGTCCCTTGGACTGCAAGGAGATCAACTCAGTCAATCCTAATGGAAATCAGACTTGATTATTCATTGGAAGGACTGATGCTGATACTGAAGCTCCAATACTTTGGCTACATGATACGAAGAGCTGACTCACTGGAAAATACCCTGATGCTGGTAAAGACTGAAGAAAGGAGGAGAGCAGGATGACAGAGGATGAGATGGTTGGATGGCATCACTGACCCAATGGATATGAGTTTGAGCCTGGCATGCCGTAGTCCACAGGGTCATAACATGACTGAGCAACTGAACAACGAGTAAAGACAGGTGCTGCAAGATTCCAAACAGCTATCTTGGAAGCAGCACAGAAATGTGGATCCAGTAAACAAAGTTTTCTCATTTTTTTGTATGCTAGACCTTTCTTGTATGTTCTCTAATAGCAGGCTCTAAGATCAGCCCAAAATAAACAAAAATATATTTACCTCTCTCTCGATTTCACTTTTTCTATCCATCCATCCATCCATCCATTCATCTACATAATACAGAGGTAAAGTAGAACATGTCAGGGATACTGAATCCACAGGCAGTCACGAAATAAGAATCAATACTGTCAGTGGCTAGGGAAAAAAAGTCACTTTAAAGACAAACTTCAACCAATAAGAAATTAGACACATTTATTGCACATAGGATCCCATACTATGAAAGTTCTTGTGTTGCTATAGGTGATGAAATTAATCTGTGTCTAAGTGGAAAGGGGCCCCTGGGAGGGAATATCAGCAACCCAGGCATTCTGTACTGAGAACGATGCCAAGCAGAAGAACTTCAAAGTCCTGTGAAACTCTGAAACTCTCTTGGGCTGGAATTCTACTTCTCACCAACTTTATTTCGCTTCATCTGCCAGTCCTTCTTCTCTCCCAGCTATGAATTCACAGTCAGGCAGCGTCAGTATATGCGGTGTGTTGCAGTGAAAATGCAAACACATTTTCTATAATGAACATATGGGAGACTCCAGTTGAAAAGAGTTCCGATTCTATCCCAAGCATGTTATTGGCTATGACTGCAGAGAAGCAGGCAGCAGACGGAATCAGGAAGCGTGGAGGCAAGAAAGGAAGGATGTGTACTTGACTGCTGTTTCAAGATCCTAGTCTTGCCATGCCATGCTGCAGCCTCTTTCAAGAAGCAAACTGGTTTGGCTGGGTGCTTTCCTGATTTTTAACACTTATCTTTCATTCTCCTGTCCATGGCCTTACATAAGGGGGAAGCATCTTAATGTAAATTTTGTTTGTGCCTTGAAAGTTGAATATTAATATTTAACAATTTTAATTATAAAAATATTAAGCATTCAAGAATTAAATAAATATACAAATAAACTTGCATAACTGTACTTAAGCTCAACAATTGTTAATACATATTTTTCTTCATACATATACATTCTAAGATGCACAAATATAACATATGCATATATACATATATGTGTGTTTATGTGTGTGCCATCTTAATAATATACCCTTAAAAGCAAGGACATTCTTATCCATAGCCTCTATACAAAGCATATGTATTTTTGAAGAGTTGTATCTTGCCTTGTTATCAATTTTCTCTAGGATGATACAGATTCAAGATGACAATAAATTAAAATTATTTCTCTCCCCCAAATAAAATTACTCGTTTAAATGTCAGCTCAAGAGTGTTTTCCATCAAGATTTATCTTTTCATTCTGATGTGAAGGAAGACATATATCTATACAGACCTGTCAGTGGTGAGTACAATCATGGGATATGTTGGAAATCAAAGAAATAGCATTACTGTTGACTGCACTGAGAAAACTAAAGGTCAGAAAAGCTGCTGTCAGGTTGGTACATCAGAAAACTGCAACCATCTACTTAGTCAAGGATGTTACCACCCAAATACAATTGCACTTGGTCTTATGTAGCAATTTCTTCTCCAGCCATGAGGTTTCATGCCGTATAACAGGATGCTTGGGATAGACGTTCAAGAGCTTATTACCCTCAGTTTCTAGATTTGTAGGGAGTGTCTTCATTTGTGTTAAATGCGATGTGTTTTTATTTTAGTATATGATGGAAACGAAGTTATGTGTGAAGAGTGAGAGATTACAGAAAATGCAGGACAAACTATAACATCAAAATTTGGGGTACACTTCTCCCTATTTATAGGACTGAAAAACTAGTTGGTTGCCTCACTAAAGTAGAAATAGTCATCTTTAAACTTGTTTTCTCATTGTATGTCTCAAAGGATATCACTGCATGTCTGCTTGCTCTATCCCACTGACTATTGCTTCACAGAAGAAATTTCTGAGGTGTTTTTGAGCAAAGACTATTTCTTTCCTCAAATACCTACTTCATGAGGATCTTAAATAAATGCAGTGTCATTTCCAAGTTGAACAAAAGAAGACTTCCATTTGGAATCCTTTGATTTCCTTTAGATGTGGGGTTTCATATTTTGCTAGTGACTCAGGAGACCAGTTAAGTGGTAGTTCTGTGCCATAAGCTGAAATCTGGAGGCTTTATCAATGACCTTTACATTCTCTGTTAGCCTGTTTTAGTTCTGTGTGTAAAACTGAGTGGATGAGGCATCACAATAGAGTGATTTCCTCGTGGCTGTGAAAAGGAAAACTTAAGTACCAACATAAAAATTTGCATAGTTCAAATCTTTTCTAATTTCCCCCATCATGTCTTTCTCCATTTCTATTTAATCTCTGGACTCTTTTGGGATACTTTTTCACAATTATATGGGGGAAAAAAAGAATCTATTTTATGAATNCCTGATGCTGGTAAAGACTGAAGAAAGGAGGAGAGCAGGATGACAGAGGATGAGATGGTTGGATGGCATCACTGACCCAATGGATATGAGTTTGAGCCTGGCATGCCGTAGTCCACAGGGTCATAACATGACTGAGCAACTGAACAACGAGTAAAGACAGGTGCTGCAAGATTCCAAACAGCTATCTTGGAAGCAGCACAGAAATGTGGATCCAGTAAACAAAGTTTTCTCATTTTTTTGTATGCTAGACCTTTCTTGTATGTTCTCTAATAGCAGGCTCTAAGATCAGCCCAAAATAAACAAAAATATATTTACCTCTCTCTCGATTTCACTTTTTCTATCCATCCATCCATCCATCCATTCATCTACATAATACAGAGGTAAAGTAGAACATGTCAGGGATACTGAATCCACAGGCAGTCACGAAATAAGAATCAATACTGTCAGTGGCTAGGGAAAAAAAGTCACTTTAAAGACAAACTTCAACCAATAAGAAATTAGACACATTTATTGCACATAGGATCCCATACTATGAAAGTTCTTGTGTTGCTATAGGTGATGAAATTAATCTGTGTCTAAGTGGAAAGGGGCCCCTGGGAGGGAATATCAGCAACCCAGGCATTCTGTACTGAGAACGATGCCAAGCAGAAGAACTTCAAAGTCCTGTGAAACTCTGAAACTCTCTTGGGCTGGAATTCTACTTCTCACCAACTTTATTTCGCTTCATCTGCCAGTCCTTCTTCTCTCCCAGCTATGAATTCACAGTCAGGCAGCGTCAGTATATGCGGTGTGTTGCAGTGAAAATGCAAACACATTTTCTATAATGAACATATGGGAGACTCCAGTTGAAAAGAGTTCCGATTCTATCCCAAGCATGTTATTGGCTATGACTGCAGAGAAGCAGGCAGCAGACGGAATCAGGAAGCGTGGAGGCAAGAAAGGAAGGATGTGTACTTGACTGCTGTTTCAAGATCCTAGTCTTGCCATGCCATGCTGCAGCCTCTTTCAAGAAGCAAACTGGTTTGGCTGGGTGCTTTCCTGATTTTTAACACTTATCTTTCATTCTCCTGTCCATGGCCTTACATAAGGGGGAAGCATCTTAATGTAAATTTTGTTTGTGCCTTGAAAGTTGAATATTAATATTTAACAATTTTAATTATAAAAATATTAAGCATTCAAGAATTAAATAAATATACAAATAAACTTGCATAACTGTACTTAAGCTCAACAATTGTTAATACATATTTTTCTTCATACATATACATTCTAAGATGCACAAATATAACATATGCATATATACATATATGTGTGTTTATGTGTGTGCCATCTTAATAATATACCCTTAAAAGCAAGGACATTCTTATCCATAGCCTCTATACAAAGCATATGTATTTTTGAAGAGTTGTATCTTGCCTTGTTATCAATTTTCTCTAGGATGATACAGATTCAAGATGACAATAAATTAAAATTATTTCTCTCCCCCAAATAAAATTACTCGTTTAAATGTCAGCTCAAGAGTGTTTTCCATCAAGATTTATCTTTTCATTCTGATGCGAAGGAAGACATATATCTATACAGACCTGTCAGTGGTGAGTACAATCATGGGATATGTTGGAAATCAAAGAAATAGCATTACTGTTGACTGCACTGAGAAAACTAAAGGTCAGAAAAGCTGCTGTCAGGTTGGTACATCAGAAAACTGCAACCATCTACTTAGTCAAGGATGTTACCACCCAAATACAATTGCACTTGGTCTTATGTAGCAATTTCTTCTCCAGCCATGAGGTTTCATGCCGTATAACAGGATGCTTGGGATAGACGTTCAAGAGCTTATTACCCTCAGTTTCTAGATTTGTAGGGAGTGTCTTCATTTGTGTTAAATGCGATGTGTTTTTATTTTAGTATATGATGGAAACGAAGTTATGTGTGAAGAGTGAGAGATTACAGAAAATGCAGGACAAACTATAACATCAAAATTTGGGGTACACTTCTCCCTATTTATAGGACTGAAAAACTAGTTGGTTGCCTCACTAAAGTAGAAATAGTCATCTTTAAACTTGTTTTCTCATTGTATGTCTCAAAGGATATCACTGAATGTCTGCTTGCTCTATCCCACTGACTATTGCTTCACAGAAGAAATTTCTGAGGTGTTTTTGAGCAAAGACTATTTCTTTCCTCAAATACCTACTTCATGAGGATCTTAAATAAATGCAGTGTCATTTCCAAGTTGAACAAAAGAAGACTTCCATTTGGAATCCTTTGATTTCCTTTAGATGTGGGGTTTCATATTTTGCTAGTGACTCAGGAGACCAGTTAAGTGGTAGTTCTGTGCCATAAGCTGAAATCTGGAGGCTTTATCAATGACCTTTACATTCTCTGTTAGCCTGTTTTAGTTCTGTGTGTAAAACTGAGTGGATGAGGCATCACAATAGAGTGATTTCCTCGTGGCTGTGAAAAGGAAAACTTAAGTACCAACATAAAAATTTGCATAGTTCAAATCTTTTCTAATTTCCCCCATCATGTCTTTCTCCATTTCTATTTAATCTCTGGACTCTTTTGGGATACTTTTTCACAATTATATGGGGGAAAAAAAGAATCTATTTTATGAATAGGAGCTTCTCAGAAGGATTAAGTTATATTTGTATGATGGCTATCTCTGTGTACTTAATGATTTTTACCTTAAATGATAACACTTACTTTTATAACTCTTTTCTATCTACAAAATGGTCTGAACTGGCTTCATTATAGAGCTTATCATGAAATATCTTAACCTGCTTATGCAGTTTCAAAATCTGGATATTTATGGTGAATATTATAGAACTTCAGCACTCAGACTGACTACTTTGGTTGTCTTTGTAGACTACTCAAGGTCTGTGATCTATTGTAACTGATAATTTTTTTCTGTGGCAAGAAGTTGAATTGGCATAGACCAAGATGTTAGTTGGTATAAAAGTCACTTTACTAGTGAAAGCACCTATCACACAGCATCTGCACCTCACAAAAATGTTGTGTTCTTTGCTCAATTTTATATATGTCATAAACACAAATACAATTTTTTGAGAAAAATATAGACCAGGTGAAAAAAATTTTAATAAAAGTTGAAAATATGATTTCTTTGTCATAGAAAGATATGTGATAATAGCCAAGAACCAAGGGTCTTCTATAACATGATCCCACTAACTGTGCCATAACGATAGCCTCAGTAGTTGGAACTATGGAAATAAACCTCCACATGCCTTCTAAAATCTGATATCACAGAACAGTGTTTTTATACTAAGTTACTCTTCTGGGGGAAAAGAGTCTATTTTACCAGTTGCAGCTGCCAGGATTTGTTATTCTGGCCTACCTTTCTCTGCTTGAGAGATCTGGTGGAGGGTGAGGGGAAGGTACAGGCCATCTCTTAATTTTATTCTAAAAAAAGGAGAGCAATGAAGAATAAAACCTCAGGGAGGGGTCAAGAGGAAAACCATCCACCACCAGAGAGTAAATAGAATACTCATAATTACATCCATCAGCAATGAAAAGCTAATTTTTTTAATGGAAGAAAGCATTGAAGACAAAATTTAGAAGTAAAAAGACAAAAAAAGAAAGGAATATGGCACACAAGAGAAAAAAATAAAGAATCTACTCTAACAGAATGTTTATCCCAGAAAGCTAAAGAAAATTATGGGCAACAAATGCATTTCTCATAGAAATGAAAGAGAATAGACTCTGCAAGGAGATTTCAGGAGACCAGAGTAAAAGAGGAAGAGCTCATATATGAGCTCCTTTGACAACAAAATAAGATGAAAAGAAAATTGGGAGAGCTCAGAAAAAGGCAATGCGACTTAGCCCATTTAGAGAGCTATAACAGCATATCACAGACCGGGTGGCTTATAAGAATACTTATATTTCTTATATTTCATGTCCTACAGTTCTGGAGGCTGGAAAGTCCAAGATCAAGTAGCAGATTTGATATCTGATGAGAAATTACTTCCTACTTCATAGGCAGTGGCTATCTTTTATGTCTTCACATGGTGAGAGGGACAAGAGAGCTCTCCAGGGCCTCTGTTTCAAGAGAACTAATCTCATTCATGACAGTTGAGCCTCATGAATGTGTGTTAGTCACTCAGTCATGTTTGACTCTTAGTGACCCCAGAGACTGTAGCCTGCCAGGCTCCTCTGTCCGTGGGATTCTCTAGGCAAGAATACTAGAGTGGGTAACCATTTCCTTCTTCAGGGAATCTTCCCAACCCAGGGATTGAACCTGGGTGTCCTGAATTTTAGGCAGATTCTTCACCATCTGAGACACCAGGGAAGCCTGGAGCTCATGAATCACCTGCCAAAGGCCCCACCTACCAGCACCTGCACCTGGGAAGCTAGCACTTCAACATTTGAATTTTAGGAGGATAAATACATTTCAGTCTATGGCAAGCAGTGAGTGGAGAAGAAAATTTTCCATTGATAAGAACAACAGGAAAATATTAATACCTAGAAAATAAACCAAATGTTAAATATGCAAACCCAGTTTGAAGAAAAGACAGCATACTACTGAGGAACATAGAAGAAAAAAATTATTCATTAGTGGGACTCTCATATTTCCTCCCTTCTTAGTTTCAATATTTCATACAATAAATATAAATCCATTTTAAGTAGGAAAAGACAACTCAATAAAACTTTTGAGTATGTATGGTTTAGAGTTACTGTATATACTAAAACATGGCTGATGGGAGTATGGTGTGTGTATGTGTGTGTGTATGTGTGTATGTGTGTGCTCAGTGCAGAAAAAAGGTTGAGCACCATTGAGGTAACATTTCAACTTTCCAAACAACTTGCTATACAGAAAAATTTACTGCCTAATTCCTGATTTCACTAGTCATGATTTCAATGGTTATTTCTATAATACCATGCACATGCAAATTTACTGATATAAATAATATGAATCAGTGTTTCTACATAACTTTAAAAGAAGTGTTTGTAAATCTTATAAGAAATTGAGTAAAATTCACAGCTGTCTTTGTTAGGTTTATCAAGAATTTATACTTCTGAGACCTTTACAGAGCTACTTAATAAAACTTTGGGCACATGTAGGCTTTCAGAATATCTACATGTGACTAATAATAATAATCTGGAAGGAGGAAGGACAGCAGGAGGAAATCTAAGAAGGACGTTAGTGGTTGGAAGAAAAATTGGACAAATGTATAAATATACATTAGTTATTAATAAAATACTCAATAAAATTAGGATGCTTATACTTCCTCCAAATCTTCCAAAGCCAAATAAAACCAAAAGAAAATTAAAACACTATTGTTTTAAGATGAGAGGAATATTTCCAAATTAACTTGAACACATAAATATACAGTAGCTGGAAACTTTTTGAAGAAAAATAATGAGTTAAAACTAATTCTACCATATAATAAAATATACTGTAAAACCACAACATTTAAAACAGCATGGTTACAGATCCAAATATATTTAAATGTATACTGGAGTTTAGAATAAGAATAGGCTAACACTTCCCACTGATTTTCATAGCCAGCAAAAGATGGAATTATGTTTTTGAAGTGTCTTCTGTTCTCTTTACATAATAAGAGATTATCCCTTCAGTATCAATTTATGCTTGTCAATCTCTCTATTCTCAGAAATCCAAAAACACTGTGACAAACCAGTTTGTAGTCAATATACTGTATGTCTCAAGTCTGTTTTTGCTTCCATCTGCTACTATGATAAATCACCACAGTGTTAGTAAATTAAAATAATACAAACTTGTCCTCAGAGTTATGGAGGTAAAATCAAGGTGTCATTAGGCTGACTCCTCCGGAGACTCCAGGTGAAAATTCTGTTCCTTGTTTCTTCTAGCATCTGGCCCCACATTCTTGGGGCTTTTTTGTCCCCTGCTTCTATTATCACCTCATCTTCTCTCTGTGACTTTGATCCTCCTGCCTGACTCTTATGCAGACCCTTGTGATTATACTGGGCTCACCTATATATTGAATGTAGGGTAATCGCCTCATTTCAAGATTTCTAGTTTAATCATATCTGTAAAGTCCCCTTTACCATGTAAGTAGCATAGAGAGTCCAGGAATTAGGACATGGACAAATTTAGAGGGGAAGAGCATTATTTAGCTGACCAGACCCTGCTCTGTTATTCTAATTACCTTGTAATAAGAAGACAGAAAAAGACTGATGCCAACGATATCCACACGTGTATATACATTTGTAACAATGGAGTGGTGAAGAAAAATTTCCTGGATGCTGAATCTTACATNATATCTGTAAAGTCCCCTTTACCATGTAAGTAGCATAGAGAGTCCAGAAATTAGGACATGGACAAATTTAGAGGAGAAGAGCATTATTTAGCTGACCAGACCCTGCTCTGTTATTCTAATTACCTTGTAATAAGAAGACAGAAAAAGACTGATGCCAACGATATCCACACGTGTATATACATTTGTAACAATGGAGTGGTGAAGAAAAATTTCCTGGATGCTGAATCTTACACGTTTTATTAGCTTCTTCAGTTGAGCTGTGTTTTTAAGAAATGGATAAACAATGAAAAAATAAATTGCTTATTAACAAACGTAAAAGGTATGAAATATTTTTCTTTTATTTTGCATTCATTGAGTCATTTTATATTTGTATATTGAACACTTAATAACTATAATTATTAGAAAAATAGTACCTATCATTTATTAGTTGTTTTCTATGCATCAGTTATTATACAAAACTGCATAAATCACCTCATTTATTCTTAATGATCCTATAATCAGGGTATTATTATTTTCCACAATTTACAAATGAAGAAACTAAGACTAGAGTTGCCCAGTTATATAGCTAGCAGGTGTGAAAAACAATATTTGAACTCAGTGACTCTAAGGACCTTACCTTGACAGTCATTAGCTTTGTTCCCAGGATTGTGCAAGGCACTAGGCAACAGGGACAAATGAAGTGACCTTTGCTCTAGGCTTCTGTTCTGTGGCAGAGTCACACTAATAGGCAAGAACAAAAGGGTGAAACATGTGCTGTGATGGGGAAGATTGGGATGTAAAAGGAGTACACGGTGGGCATCTAACTTCAACAAAGATGGCAATTCTCTTGTTAGGAGAAAGCTGAGGAATGGAGAGTTGGTGGAAGGGCAGGCTGAAGAGCAGTGACGAGAGGACTATAGACTGATTGAACAGAACAGGCAAATGCTTGGAGGCGAGAGAGCATGGAGAGATTAAGGGATTAAAAGAAATTCATTATGGCTGGATGATACATGTCAAGGAGAAGACAGCAAATGGCTGGGGAGAGACACATGGGCCAAATTATGCAACACCTTATCAATCATGTTAAGGAGTTTGAACTTCATTAGAACTTCATCAAATGGTCTGTCCCTTTAAAAGTTATAAGAAAATAAATGACTTGATCAGATTTGCACTTCAGGATGTTATGAAGCACAGTTTGGATGTGGCAATGCTGGAGACAGTGAGGCCAGCCAATAAGCTCTTGCAGGACTTTAGTTATTATAGAGATGCTGCAAAGTTAATGTGGGTGGGTGTATATAAAGTTAATATTTGTATGTTGAAACATACATGGAAATATTGTGAAGAAGGCAAAATTCACATAATATAAACCACCCGACTTCAAAGAAATTTCGTGTTTGCCTCATGAGTCTCTTTCTTCAACCCCCTAACCACTCCTCTTCTCTCCTCCACCCAGCCCTACCCCAGATATATTCCACTATGCTCTAAGGAGTATATTAGTAGACAAGGCCGCAGAGAAGAAGTACACATACTTTGTATGATACAGTAGCCTAGCTGTCACCTTAAAGCAGAATGCTAGAGAGAAGCTTCTGTGAAGGCAGTTTATTTGGGAATGATCTCAAGAAGCCAGAGTGAGGGACAGGAGGAAGAAGCAGAGAAGGAAAGCTTCGTTTTCCTTCCTGAATAAAAATAAGGGAACGTTTCTTCAATTTGATGAAACCTCTTGAGGTGCCTATAATGAAATGCAGCTCAAGACTTTCCTCTATGGAGATGAAATGGGAAGCACATTTATCATCCATCACCCATTGCTCAATGTAGCAATTCTGTGAGTGAGTGTTAGCAGGCTTCTGGGGCAGCCAAGCTGAGAAGCTCTAGGGCAGACATCAAGCCCA
>SJYX01022603.1:110143-123618 GCA_006410675.1 Oreotragus oreotragus
TACACATCTTTCCCCCACCCCACCCCTCTAGGTCAACACAGAAAAGCAAGCTGAGCATCGTGTGCTATACTGCAGGTTCTCACCAGCTATTTTGTACATGGTAGTACATTTATGTCAAATCTGATTTCTCAAGTCATCCCACCCACCCCTTCCCATTCTATGTTCACATGTCCAACATCTATATCTCTATTCCTGCTCTGAACTAGGTTCATCTGTACCATTTTCTTTTAGATTCTACATATGTGTGTTGATGTACAATATTTGCTCTTATCTTTCTGACTTACTTCACTCTGACAGACTCGAGGTCCATCCACATCTCTACAAAAGTATTTTTTCTTGTTGGATTTGACACGTGTGTGCTGCCTCTCTCACCCTTTAGGTTGCAAGATCAAATTGTCTGGCTATTTTTAATGCCCATCACTTTAACCCTACAACACGACTTGCCTCATACTAGGTACTTAAACATTTTTAAGTGACCATGAAGTCCTAACCTCTGCATTGTGCAAGACTGCCTTTTTGAGACAATTGTCTCAACTAGGTTTTTTGGGTTGTTGGTACTTTTGTTGCTGTGGTTCACCCTGTCTACCGCTTGGAAGATAGTCTAGCTTTAGCAGACTGACCAAAGACCATTGCAAGGGCTGGAAGGTAATTCTATACACAAATCAAAAGAAACCCCAGCCACCATTAAGCATCCTATTCTGCAGTTATTCCATGTTGGGTGACTCCAAGGTAATCCATTAAATCTTAATCTTTGGAAAATGTCCCATTCTTCAAAGGGAGCAAAGGAAAAGGCGCTTCACTTAGCACCACGTTTCCCCCTGATTGATTCTGAATTGCTTCTGTATCTCAGAGCCAGGAACCCTGAAACCAGTGATAGGTGTGCTCATGACAAGAAAAGTGTTGGGGTCAAAAAGTCCACCCACAGGTTTGCTCAGACTGATTCTTACAATGAGAGTTTGTATTTGTTCACAGAGATCATTAGAGATCACATTCTAATATTGAGATGCATATCAATTATGGACCAAATGTGCATTCTGGAATTAGATAGAGGGAAAGAAACAACTTTTGTTTACTGTTTTCTCCTCCCCCTATTGCTCCTTGTATTTGGCCAAGAAGAAATTAAGACCCAGAAAAATGAAGTGACTGCTTGAAGTTACCCAGCTATTTTGTGACAGAAACAAAATGAGAGGCATTCTGTATGGTATAGTCTTGCTTTTTCTTTTTTCCAGAGCAATTCAGTAGAGTGTAGGTTACTGGTAATGCTAAAGTGGCAGGTTTGATTTTTGTGTATAAGCCATGGATTCTTCCCTCCTTCTACCGACCTCCCTAAAACACATAAATGAGCCTGAAAATGCCTTGAGGGTTAGAAATGTGTCTCTTATCCAGTGCCTGGCACGTTGTAGTATCTCAAAAAATATTTGTTGTAAAATGAATTTCTATGGCTGTGGTATTAGTCATCCTGAAGGAGGATAATAACCTTTTCCCCCCAAATACATTTTTCTCTGCTATCCTGGTTACTTTTTCCTGTCTTTGTTTATAGTCAATCAATATCACTATTAAGGTGCCTCCAGCCTGGTTGTATTCGGGTGTGGAGCCTTGTCTGTTGGACACCCCGACTTACCACAGAGATACCAAACACCCTTTCAAAATCTATTACTGGGTCAAGCCTCAACTCTGCTGCTTTAAAAATCACTTCTTCAAGGTTTATTTTGATGTTTTCTTTCTCTCGATGTCAGCAGGACAGCTGTGAATTTCTTATTTTCAACAGGACCTTCTTTGAGTAATGGTGACCCAGTAAGAGGGATTTTCACGTACGCTTCCAGAATTTTTCTGTCAGAGGTTTAAGCTTTCTCCCATTAATCTAACTGGAAGGGGACTCATTTTTTTGCTCAGTGTCTGTGATTGTAATTACTGCCTTGATTAATGCCAAGTTCAAAGTCTAGGTCTGGCCATTACAAAGGAGACAAAACTAAACAGAGAATTTAATGCAAGAAAAAAAGATTGCATTTAAAAAATATATTTTTCTTACTTGAGGATAACCTGCATTGTTAGATGCTGCAGAATATATATGACCAAGGAATATGTTTAATTAGCTTAATTTTAAAATAACACCCTGGAGTGGTATAACTCTGATTTAGTTTTACCTTATCTTACACGTTGACTCATTCTTTCCTTCCCTTAAGAAATTAAGCAGATGTAGTCCTCTTTGCGGGGAAGGCAATGGCACCCCACCCCAGTACGCTTGCCTGGAAAATCCAATGGATGGAGTAGCCTGGTGGTCTGCAGTCCATGGGGTCGCTAACAGTCAGACAGACTGAGCGACTTCACTTTCACTTTTCTCTTTCATGCATTGGAGAAGGAAATGGCATTCCATTCCAGTATTCTTGCCTGGAGAATCCCAGGGATGGGGGAGCCTGGTGGGCTGCTGTCTATGGGGTCACACAGAGTCGCACATGACTGAAGTGACTTAGCAGCAGCAGCAGTCCTCTTTGACAAAGATGGAAAGTTAGGCGTTCCCAAGTTTGTCACTTCATTGAGAAAACAAGGATTGGGGTGTTTGAGAGGATATAGAGCTAAGGGAAATGTGACAAAAAAGACCCGTGTACCCCAAAAAGTCTAGTTAAGAGGAACCAAGTCCATTCTGGGGGGAGAAATAATAACATCAAATACAAAGAATGAGATGAGAATATGGAGAGAATATAGTTGTGATACTAAATATCTCAAAAGTTACATAAGATATAAGTTCAGTTCAGTTCAGTTGCTCAGTCATGTCCGACTCGGCAGCCCCATGAACCACAGCACGCCAGGCCTCCCTGTCCATCAGCAACTCCCGGAGTCCACCCAAACCCATGTCCACTGAGTCAGTGATGCCATCCAGCCATCTCATCCCCTGTTGTGCCCTTTTCCTCTTGCCCTCAACCTTTCCCAGCATCAGGGTCTTTTCAAATGAGTCAGCTCTTCGCATCAGATGGACAAAGTACTGGAGTTTCAGCTTCAGCATCGGTCCTTCCAATGAACACCCAGGACTGATCTCCTTTAGGATGGACTGGATGGATCTCCTTGCAGTCCAAGGGACTCTCAAGAGTCTTCTCCAACACCACAGTTCAAAAGCATCAGTTCTTCTGCGCTCAGCTTTCTTTATACTCCAACTCTCACATCCATACATGACTACTGAAAAAACCATAGCCTTGACTACACGGACCTTTGTTGGCAAAGTAATGTCTCTGCTTTTAATATGCTATCTAGTTTGGTCATAACTTTCCTTCCAAGGAGCATGAGTTTTTTAAAATTTCATGGCTGCAATCACCATCCGCAATGATTTGGGAGCCCAGAAAAATAAAGTCAGCCACTGTTTTCACTGTTTCCCCATCTATTTGCCATGCAGTGATGGGACTGGATGCCATGATCTTCGTTTTCTGAATGTTGAGCTTTAAGCCAACTTTTTCACACTCCTCTTTCACTTTCATCAAGAGACCCTTTAGTTCTTCTTCCCTTTCTGCCATAAGGATGGTGTCATCTGCATATCTGAGATTATTGATATTTCTCCCAGAAATCTTGATTCCAGCCTGTGTTTCTTCCAGCCCAGCATTTCTCATGATGTACTCTGCATATAAGTTAAATAAGCAGGGTGACAATATACAACCCTGACGTACTCGTTTTCCTATTTGGAACCAGTCTGTTGTTCCATGTCCAGTTCCAACTGTTGCTTCTGACCTGCATACAGATTTCTCAAGAAGCAGGTCAGGTGGTCTGTTTTTCCCATCTCTTTCAGAATTTTCCACAGTGTATTGTGATCCACAGAGCAAAGAAAAAAAAAATGTTATAATGACTCAGGCATTACAATGAATTAGTACCAAAGGACAACATTAGTTGGCAACAGCAATGTCATATTTATATATTCAGTGAACAGGTAGCTTCCTTGTAAGTATTTTTCAATTTATTCCAATAGAGAAAATCTAGAAGCAATTGCCAGTGAATAACAAATGGCACTATTTAAGTTGTTGAGCAAGTCTTCATTGAGAAACTAAACTGTGCTGGTTCAAAGATGAGATGGAAATGGTCACTGCCCTTGAGTACCCATAACCATAAAGAGAGAAAAGTAGAACCTAAGTATCAAATATGACTACGATTGAGCATTCTATTAAGAAGCATTGTTTTAAGGTCTTTATATTAAGAATTGTATGGAAAGATATTAAAAGAGATCAGTGGAGTAGGAGGGACTTTGTAAGTATGTATGGTGATAAATACCAGCTAGACTTCTTGTGGTGATTACTTTGTGATGTATACAAATATTAAATTACTATTTATACTAATTATATGTCCATTACACCTCAGTTAATTTAAAAAGAGCGTTAGTGGAGACCATAACTGCCTAGGTGATTAGGCGAGAAGGTATAGGCTTGAAAGTGTGGGTTGAATTTTCAAAGATGGAAAGGATGCATTAAAGTATTCCACTCAAATAAACTGCACCAGGAAAGCAAGGAGGGAAAATATTCTAAGGCACCTAGAGGAATAAAATGAATGTCGGTTGTGACTGGTGAAGAGATAATTTTAGGGACCAGGGGTTAATGCATCAACTTCAGTACAGGAAGGAGAGTTCGGTTTTTATGAACCACTGAAGCTTGTTGACTGCAGATTTCATATGATAAAAATAGGTTGATTTAGGAAAGGAAGAGTAGCAGTAGCTGAGGGAATCTCAGTTAAATAGCCATGACAATAGCTCAGGCTTCTCCTGCCCCCAAACAACCATGGACAATGTAAGGAAAAAGAAAGGAGGGGTTCCAAGAGATAGTCCCTGTGTAGTTTAAGTTGTAAATAACCCAGTTCCTCATCTCTGATAAAGGCCTTATTGTGATGCATTTTATTGCAATATCTGACATCCATGGAGATGCTCCAAGCATAACTGAGGAGGCACTTTGGCCACTAGAAGGAACAAAATTATTCTTCTAGGGTTCAAATACACTTCCCTAAGGGTAAACTGTGATCTAAGCTGTGAAACCAGTTACATACAAAATTCACAGGTTTCTGACCAGAATACACATAGAAATCATTCTTCAAGATGAGGAGAAGCATTTGTTCTGGAACAAAAAAAGGACTCATCATGTTGAAGTAGTATTTTGAAATGTTTGGATGTGATTCATATCTTAGTAAAATCTTAATGTCTGATAAATAAGGCTAAGAGAACATTGCTGTGAAGGAAGAGATGTTTCTAAACTCATATAGATTGAAGAGTATTGTGCAATTTTGGTTTCTGCAGTGGAACTTTTTTTTTTTTCTTCATTCTCTTCCTTCTTCTTCTCCTGGTAACCCCAAAAGGGTCAATCTTCCTTCCTCATGCAAGGGAACAGAGAGAAATAACAGTAGATATAGAGGGTAGCTACAAATATACCTAACTCAAGACAACATCTGCAGGCAACTTGTTGCGTGAGTGTTCCCATTTCTCAGGATCTGATTTCCACTAGTCAATTATGCTGATCTGTAGAGCAGATAATACCATAATTAAAAGCAACCATGCAGTTAAAACAGCTTATATATGCCAGACCAAGCACTTGGCAGATCTACAGTCTTTGATAACCATTGTAACATAATTTCTTCTTTATCCATTTGTCTGTTGATGGATGCTTGGGTGACTTCCATGTATTCTTGGCTATTGTAAATGGTGCTGCTGTGCATTGGGGTGCATGTATCTTTTTAAATTAGTGTTTGCATTTTTTCCGGATATATACCCCAGGAGTGGAATTGCTAAATCATATGCTAGTTTTATTTTTAATGTTTTGAGGAACCTCCATGTTTTCTGTAGTGACTGCACCAATTTCCACTCCCACCTATAGTGGAGGAAGATTGCTTTTTTTCCCATATCTTCTTCATTTGTTAGATTTTTTTGATGATGGCCAGTTTGACAGGTGTGAGGTAATATATCATTGTAGTTTTATTTGCATTCAGCAATGTTGAACATCTTTTCATATGCTTGTTGGCCACCTGTATGTCTTGTTTGGAAAAATGTCTGTTTGAATCTTCTGCCCTAATGATAAAAGAAATAGGGAGTGCTGAATGACACCCTTAATAATACACATACACCAAGAGTATTAAACTGTAGGCATGTGATCAAGAATCACATACATTTTAAGAAAAACAATATACTGGAAAAAACAAGAAGAAGAACTAAAAGTATAAGAAAATATGATTCATAATCTAATCCAGGAGAGAGTTTAAAAGGAGTATAATTAGTACCTTCAGAGGAATCTGAGATAAAGAAAACATGATATATATATATATAATATATAATTGCATATTATATAATTGTATATATATAATAAAATTCATGTTATATAATTATATATTAGTAGATACACTATATAAATTAATAATATAAAATAGCATGTTATTTTAATATAGTGCATCATTACTTATAATAAAAATTATATGTAATATATTACTCAGCCTTAAAAAAGGAAGAAATATTACCATTTGCAACAACATGGATGGACCTAGAAGACATTATTGCTAGGTGAAATGTCACAGAGAGACAACTTCTGCATGATTTTATTTATATGAGCTATCTAAAAACAGTTAAACTTATAGAAGCAGGAAACAGAATGGTAGTTGTCAAGGGCTGACAGGGAAATTGAAAGTTTTCAATAGGCATAAAGTTATACTAGATAAATAAATTCTAGAGGGCTTCAGTACAATATGGTGCCTGAAGTTGACAATATTGTATTGGGCACTTAAAAACATCTTAACAGGGTAGATCCCATGCTGAGTGTTCTCACTACACATTCAATAAAAAGGCAAAAGGACAAAGAAAAAACTCTGCAAGGTGCTGGATATGTTTACTTCCTTGATTATGATGATGGTGTCACAGGTGTATGCATATGTCCAGACTCATCAAATTGTATATATTAGATATATACAGATTTTTTGTATATCAGATATACCTCAGAGCTGTGAAAAAATAAAGACATCGACTCTTATAGGATACACTCTGTATATGTTGTGTAGCATCTTAGTCATAAGCGATGATTAAATGTTTGTTCCTTGAATATGAGCAGTTCTTACCAAGTTTTCAGCTGCTGCTGTAATCGGGTAGTATCCTTTCCTATCTTGTTTTTTGGTCTGAGACTCTGTGCTTACCTCACTGCTTCTTTCTGGCTCTCTCAATGAAATGGCACCTAAAGAAAAAATTGCTTCTTTTGTCTGTTGCTGGCTTTTTCACAGTGGGGCTCTTGATTTGAACAAACCTGAAGATGTCAGGCTGTATAAGCACTCAGGGAAAGACATGTTCACAAAGGTTCCTGCTCTAGAAAATTAAACACTACTTTCAAAATGCTTTGCCACATTTACAAGTATAATTACACCCTTCTTTGTAATGGCTGACGTGACATATGTTTACACGTGTTTTAGCTGACTTATGACAATACACAGTTGTGTGTTATACATTTGGTGGCAACATCTAAAATTTCATGGGAAAACATCTGAAGCTGTCTGTTGTTGACCCTGTGTTTTAGAGTAAAAAATGGAACTTGCAAGCTTCAGAATACTTTTTAATCTTTGTATAATCAGTTAATTATCACTTTGCCTTGTTGCCTGCAAGAATTATTTGCTCAATCACCCTCACCATGTTACAGACTTTCTTGTTTTTCTGTGGTTGTTTCCATTTTAGTTGGGGTTTCTAAAACAGTACAGTCCCAGAGAACTTACTATGATGATAAAAATGTTCTGTATCTGCATTGCTCAATATGGTAACCATTAGCCACATGTGTACAGGAAAATTGGCTACTGCAAATGAGGAATTGAAAATCTAATTTTATTTTATGTGAATTAAATTTAAACAGCCATATGAGACAAGTAGTGCTGTTCCACAGAAATATATTGTGGGCCAAACATGAGGATTTTAATTTTCTAATAGCCACATTTTTTAAAAAAAAAGCTAAAAAGAAAGCAAAATTAAAATTTAAAAATATGTTTTATTTAACCCAATAAATCCCAAATAGTATCATTTTAACCTACCCAAATAGTTACCTAGAAAAAGTAAAATTGTGGTTGCCAAGGGCTTTATCAGAAGAAGGGAATGTTATCTTTTAATGGATGCAGAGTTTCAATTTTACAAATTAAAGAGTCCTGTAAATGGATGAGGGTCTTCCCAGGTAGGGAAAGTGGTAAAGAACCCACCTGCCAGTGCAGGAGACATAAGAGACACAGATTT
Source organism: Oreotragus oreotragus (assembly GCA_006410675.1). Taxonomy (NCBI): domain Eukaryota; kingdom Metazoa; phylum Chordata; class Mammalia; order Artiodactyla; family Bovidae; genus Oreotragus; species Oreotragus oreotragus. The sequence continues at coordinate 118,347 of SJYX01022603.1, forward strand.
GATCCCTGAGTTGGGAAGATCCTCAGGAAGAGGGCGTACCAACCCACTCTAGTATTCTTGTCTAGCGAATCCCACAGAGAGAGGAGCCTGGCAGGCTACAGTCCATGGAGTCACAAAGAGTCGAACATGACTGAAGTGACTGAGCATGCCCACAGGCAATAATCGATGACAGTAATGGTTGTACAACAATGTGAATGGACATATTGCCTTAAAAATGGTGAGAATGGTAAATTTTATGTTACGTATATTTTTTCACAATTTTAAAAAATGAAAATAAATTATCCAATAAAAATATTTTTAAAGTCTCCTGCATTGTAGGCAGATCCTTTACCATCTGAGCCACCAGGGAAGCCCAAGAATACTGGAGTGGGAAGGCTATCCCTTCTCCAGGGGTATTTCCCAACCCAGGAATTGAACCAGGGTCTCCTATATTACAAGGTGGATTTTTTACCAGTTGAGCTACCAGGGAAGTCCAGTTATCCAATAAAAATACTATTGAAGTCATAATTTCTTTTCTTTCTAAGTATCTAAATATTTAAAATCTGTTATTTAATTTTTACTTAGAGTATATCAGACTAACTTAATAGCTAGTTAGTCTTCATATTACTTAAATAGCTACAAGTGGCTAGTGGCTGTTATAAAGGGTAGAATTGTTATAGAGAAAGAAAACAATCAGAAATCTTTCTAAGTATCTAAATATTTAAAATCTGTTATTTAATTTTTACTTAGAGTATATCAGACTAACTTAATAGCTAGTTAGTCTTCATATTACTTAAATAGCTACAAGTGGCTAGTGGCTGTTATAAAGGGTAGAATTGTTATAGAGAAAGAAAACAATCAGAAACATTATTCATTAACTTCCTGTTCTTCCTACACTCCAAATGGGACCCAATCATTTTTAACTTATAGAATTATTAATCTATAGAATATATATCCATTAACTACAAAAACATAGCATTCTGGGAGGAGATGTTGATAGCAGGGAAGCTCTGTGTGTGTGTGTGTATGGTTGGGGCAGAAAGTATATGAGGACCTGCTGTGCAACATTTTTATGAACCTAAAACTGCTCTCAAAAATAAAGATTTGGTTTTGTTTTGTTTAAAAAAAAAAAAAGGAGGGGGAAAGAAAGCATGAAGAGGGAAGTCTTGATGCATGGATGAATCTTGAAGACATTAGGCTAAATGAAGAAAGCCAGTCACAAAAGGACAAATATTGTATGAGTCCATTTATATAAGGTAGCTACAGTGGTCAGATTCATAAAGACAGGAAATAGAATGGTAGTTTCTAGCAGCTTGAGGCAGAAGGGTTGGGGAGTTATATTTTAATGAGGATGGAATTTTCAGTTTAGGAAGATGAAATTCTGGAGATGAATGATGATGATGTTTAAATAACAATGTAAAATGTACTTAATACCACTGAACTGTATATTAAAAATGGTTAAGATGGTAAAATCTTATGTATGCCTTACCAGAGGTAAAAAAAAAAAAAAAAAAAGTTTAAAAGGGAAAAGCTCATTCCTCATCATCTTCCCCCAAGAGAGTACATCAGCAACCTACTTTAATCTTGACCAACCAGCAAAGTATTCACTCTTGATTCGTCTCTTTCCCTCACTTCCATTTTTATCCCAGGAGAAAATTCTTCGATTCTAATTCCAAAACAGAGCCTCATTTTGTCCACATCTTTTCATCACTATCATCACCTCATGCTTACTTGGGATCTTTCTACTTATTGTTTTCCCAGCCCAGAAGACTCTGCTTGACCTTCTTGAAATGACTGGACTCTTCCTGTCATTCAAGCTGTATCTTTCAGGACACTTCCTTGCAAGTCTTCCCCCACCACTTTAAAGTAGCCACTCAGTTTCAGTGTTTTGCAGAGCACTTACAGCTTTCTGCACACAATTTTTGCTTTATCTTTCCCTAGATCATACTGCAAATTCAAGGACCTTTTCAATCTTTATTATTACTCTTTCTCTCCATCTAGTTCAGTGCCTGGTACAAATCTGGCACTCAACACACATTTTTTAAATTAAAAAAAAAAGAAAGAATCTAAATTCTAGTTTCCTCACTGTGAAAGTGAATATTCATAATTGAATTTAATAGGTTGATTTGAGTATTAAATAAAATAATGTCTGTTTAAGTACTTAGAATGGTGTCTAAAGCACAGACAGCACACAGCAAAGGTTAACTGTCATTGTCATTAGTATTATCACTAGGCAAATTATAGAGTGATCATGGCCCCTTGGGGCACTGCTGTTACTAGTTTTTACCTGGGAAGCAGAGAAGTGACAGCTAAAGGGAATCTTCTTAACCCACAGAAAGTGATAGAATATTTCTGGTAAGAAAATTGGTGTTTGAATATTCAAGTCAGTTGCACAAAAAAAAAATGTATTGGCCAAGGTGAATTAATTGGACATGGAGGAGGTATATTTTTGTTACATAAAATTTCATAAATGAGAGTGTCCAATCCAGATATCAATCATGAATCAACAGAGTACTTGAAAGCTTAGAATGCATCTTACATGCATCATCTAACTTTTCCCCTTTACAATAATTCTGTGAAGACACAAAGACAGCTATCAATAGTCTTTACCAAAGAAGCATCTTGAACGATGAAGCACATAAAAGAAGTAAGCCAAAGCCTGAATCCAGTTTGTACATCTCTAGTTTTTAATATTGTTAATCAAAATAATGTAGTTTTTAATAGGAAACACTGAAACACTCAGATTTATATGCAGTTTGGATATGATTATTTCATGTTCTCTTAAGACAGATTAATTTTTAAAATTAAAATATCGAAATTCAATTTTGTCCAGTTTAAAAAGAAATCATACAGAATTCCTAATATTCAAACTTGTCCTGAGTTTGAAGGATTTTGGTTTGCTATTTAGGGCTAAAATATCCTCTTCCTTACACTGAGCCAAAAATCCTCATGTAAAAATATCAGTTACCCAAGCTGTACTTGTTGTACAAGGCTTTTTTCCCCCTCTCCCTAAAGATTTCTTATAAAGTTGCTCATCTTCTCTTGAAAAGAACAAAATCCTGGATTATATCAGTTCACCTTGGCAAAAAGAAAAACAAGAAGTTCCATAATGGTAACAGAAATGAAATCTTTCACTCCATTTATATATTTCACTAAAAATAGAGCATTTTCAAGATTTAAGGTATTGTAGTTTTTAAAAATGTAGAAGCATGAATGAAATAATTTTATCTTTAGTTTGTTAAAGTATTTAATTAAAAGAAACCCATTTGTTCAATAAATTGGTTTTATGCATAATATGCCATTGCATAATGATAGCAGCTGAAAAGATAGATAGGTGGAAACAAAGAGATGAAAATCAGAGTAGAAAATGATAAGGATGATCTAGACAGTCTGATTATCCAAGTGGGGGATTGCCTCAGGTAACTGTGGAAGAATCAGAAATATAGAGAAAGGAAAATCAAGAAGATATGCTTAGTCTTAGTTGAGAAGGACAATAACTTGAACATAATGGATACAATGAGGAGTTAAAAGTAGAAGGTGACATTCCAATTATGTAACGGGGTGAAGGTGAGGGAGGCAAAGAACAGTTAAGAGAGAAGGCAGAAGATAAGCAGTGTGCTAAGGACAAGACGTTGGCATCTAATGTTTGTGAAGGGGGCATGTGATAATCCAGGTACTTCTACCATTGGTGGAAACATCATAAAGGAACTATGCTAGCCTGCATTCAGTGTGTGAGAAAAAAATATTCTCCATATCTGTAGAGAAACTGTACTCCCATTGTCATAATTTAATAATATGATAATGTTATAGTCTAAGCTACTTAGTAACAATGGTAATTATGTACATGTATTAACTTATTTTTAAATTATAAAAATGGTATCTTCTTCACTATATCAGTTCAGTCACTCAGTTGTGTCCGACCCTTTGTGACCCCATGGACTGCAGCACGCCAGGTCACCCTGTCCATCACCAATTCCCAGAGCTTACTCAAACTCATGTCCATTGAGTGGGTGATGCCATCCAACCATCTCATCCTCTGTCGTCCCCTTCTCCTGCCTTCAATCTTTCCCAGCATCAGGGTCTTTTCAAAGGATCTTTGTGACCCCATGGACTGCAGCACGCCAGGTCACCCTGTCCATCACCAATTCCCAGAGCTTACTCAAACTCATGTCCATTGAGTGGGTGATGCCATCCAACCATCTCATCCTCTGTCGTCCCCTTCTCCTGCCTTCAATCTTTCCCAGCATCAGGGTCTTTTCAAAGGAGTCAGTTCTTCACATCAGGTGGCCAAAGTATTGAGCTTCAGCTTCAACATCAGTCCTTCCAATGAAAATTCAGGATTGATTTCCTTTAGGATGGACTGGTTGGATCTCCTTCCAGTCCAAGTGATTCTCAAGGGTCTTCTCCAACACCACAGTTCAAAAGCATCAATTCTTAAGTGCTCAGCTTTCTTTATAATCCAACTCTCACATCCATACATGACTACTGGACAAACCCTAGCTTTGACTAGACAAACTTTAGTTGGCAAAGTAATGCCTCTGCTTTTTAATATGCTGTCTAGGTTGAACATAGCTTTTCTTCCAAGGAGCAAGCATCTTTTAATTGCATGGCTGTGGCAAATTTGAAAAACTCAGCAGTGGCCACAGGACTGGAAAAAGTCAGTTTTCATTCCAATCCCAAAGAAAGGCAACGCCAAAGAATGCTCAAACTACCGCACAACTGCACTCATCTCACACAGTAGTAAAGTAATGGTCAAAATTCTCCAAGCCAGGCTTCAGCAATACATGAACCATGAACTCCCTGGTGTTCAAGCTGGTTTTAGAAAAGGCAGAGGAACCAGAGATCAAATTGCCAATATCCGCTGGATCATTGAAAAAGCAAGAGAGTTCCAGAAAAACATCTATTTCTGCTTTATTGACTATGCCAAAGCCTTTGACTCTGTGGATCACAATAAACTATGGAGAATTCTGAAAGAGATGGGAATACCAGACCACCTAACCTGCCTCTTGAGAAATCTGTATGCAGGTCAGGAAGCAACAGTTAGAACTGGACATGGAACAACAGACTGGTTCCAAATAGGAAAAGGAGTACGTCAAGGCTGTATACTGTCACCATACTTATTTAACTTACATGCAGAGTACATCATAAGAAACGCTGGGCTGGAAGAAGCACAAGCTAGAATCAAGACTGCTGGGAGAAATATCAATAATCTCAGATATGCAGATGACACCACCCTTATGGCAGAAAGTGAGGAGGAGCTAAAAAGCCTCTTGATGAAAGTGAAGGAGGAGAG
>SJYX01022603.1:132109-154907 GCA_006410675.1 Oreotragus oreotragus
AAAAATAAATAAAAAATAAAAAAAAATAAAACAACCTAGTCTCCAGTGTGGTGTTGGAGAAGACTCTTGAGAGTCCCTTGGACAGCAAGGAGATCAACCCAGTCAATCCTAAAGGAAATCAATCCTGAATATTCATTGGAAGGACTGATGCTGAAGCTGAAGCTCCAACACTTAGGCCACCTGATGCAAAGAACTGACTCATTGGAAAAGACCCTGATGCTGGGAAAGATTGAAGGCAGGAGGATAAGGGGATGACAGAGGGTGAGATGGTTGGATGGCATCACCAACTCAATGGACATGCATTTGAGTGAACTCCGGGAGTTGGCGATGGACAGGAAAGACTGGCATGCTGCTGTCCATGGGGTCGCAAAGAGTCGGACACGACTGAGTGACTGAACTGAACTGAACTGAGTCTCCAGTATAGCCCTATCAGCTTGGCAAAATTTTATTAATGTGATATTGCCAACTGTTATCAAGGATGGAAAGAAAAACAAAATATTCAACTATGACTGCTGAAAACATAGACAACAGTTTAGCAAATTTAATAAAGCAGACCAACTTCACCCTCTGTCCCTGTAAGTCCTTTTCTAGGCATACATCTTAGAGCTACAGTTCTAAGTGTGGTCCACAGACCAGTGGGAGCCCTTAAGATCCTTTCAGGGTATCTGCAAGTCAAAACTACTTTTATAATAGTTAATAAGACCTCATTTTTTTTTTNACCCTCTGTCCCTGTAAGTCCTTTTCTAGGCATACATCTTAGAGCTACAGTTCTAAGTGTGGTCCACAGACCAGTGGGAGCCCTTAAGATCCTTTCAGGGTATCTGCAAGTCAAAACTACTTTTATAATAGTTAATAAGACCTTATTTTTTTTTTCTGTCTGTAGAGATGTTTGCATTGGTGGTATGCTGCTGCTAAGTTGCTTCAGTCGTGTCCGACTCTGGGCCACCCCATAGACGGCAGCCCACCAGGCTCCCCCATCCCTGGGATCCTCCCGGCAAGAACGCTGGAGTGGGTTGCCATTTCCTTCTCCAATGCATGAAAGTGAAAAGTGAAAGTGAAGTCACTGAGTCGTGTCCAACTCTCAGTGAGCCCATGGACTGCAGCCTACCAGGCTCCTCCGTCCATGGGATTTTCCAGGCAAGAGTACTGGAGTGGGGTGCCATTGCATTGATGGTATAAATGCAATGAAAGATAAAACTACTGATGCTTTAACACAAATGTAGACAGAAACATTGAAATATGGTTTCTGTATTCTTTACCACCTGGGACTTGCAGTTAAAATAGAAAAAGCTAGTTTTACCAAAGAATGTCCTTGATAAATAGGTGAAAAGTATTAAATTTCTTAAATCTTGACTGTAGAGTGCACATCTTTTTAATATTCTGTGTGATAAAATTGCAATTAAGCATGAAGTATTTCAACAACATATTGAGCAGCAAAGAACAACACTTGTGTGACTGAGTTATGAACAGAAATAGTTGTTTTTATTTATGAAATACCATTTTTATTTGAATGAAGAACTGACAGACAAACTACAATTGTTCAGGAGGGTACCTGGCAGTCACTTTCATGGAAGTGAATTTCAACCAAGAAAGTTTGCTGATTTAAGGCAAACAATGGATAATATTTGTAACAAAAACAAAATTCAAATTTCTAAGTGAAAATTAGAATTTTGAAAAACTGATATTAGCTACTGTGAGTTTCAGTTCAGTTCAGTTCAGTTCAGTCGCTCAGTCATGTCCGATTCTTTACGACCCCATGAACCGCAGCACGCCAGGCCTCCCTGTCCATCACCAACTCTCTGAGTCCACCCAAACCCATGTCCATTGTGTTGGTGACAGCATCTAACCATCTCATGCTCTGTCGTCCTTTTCTCCTTCTTCCCCCAGTCCTTCCCAGCATCAGGGTCTTTTCAGATGGGTCAGCTCTCTGCATCAGGTGGCCAAAGTATTGGAGTTTCAGCTTCAACATCAATCCTTTCAATTAATACCCAGGACTGATCTCCTTTAGGATGTACTGGTTGGATCTCCTTGCAGTCCAAGGGACTCTCAAGAGTCTTCTCTAACACCACAGTTCAAAAGCATCAATTCTTCAGTGCTCAGCTTTCTTTATAGTCCAACTCTCATATCCATACATGACTGCCGGAAAATCCGTAGCCTTGACTAGGCGGATCTTTGTTGGCAAAGTAATATCTCTGCTTTTGAATATGCTATCTAGGTTGGTCATAAATTTCCTTTCAAGGAGCAAGAGTCTTTTAATTTCATGGCTGCAATCACCATCCGCAGTGATTTGGGATCCCAGAAAAATAAAGTCTGACACTGTTTCCACTGTTTCCCCATCTATTTGCCATGAAGTGATGGGACCGGATGCCATGATCTTCGTTTTCTGCATGTTGAGTTTTAAGCCAACTTTTTCACTCTCCTCTTTCACTTTCATCAAGAGGCTTCTTAGTTCTTCTTCACTTTCTGCCACAAGGGTGGTGTCACCTGTATATCTGAGGTTATTGATATTTCTCCTGGCAATCTTGAATCCAGCTTTTGATTCCTCCAGCCCAGCGTTTCTCATGATGTACTCTGCATGTAAGTTAAATAAGCAGGGTGACAATATACAGTCTTGACATACTCCTTTTCCTATTTGGAACCAGTCTGTTGTTCCATGTCCAGTTCTAACTGTTGCTTCCTAACTTGTTTACAGGTTTCTCAAGAGGCAGATTAGGTGGTCTGGTATTCCCATCTCTTTCAGAATTTTCCACAGTTTATTGTGATCCACACAGTCAAAGGCTTTGGCATAGTCAATATAGCAGAAATAGATGTTTTTCTGTAACTCTCTTAACTGCTTCCTAATGTTTAAAGCCCTTTCTGATGAGACTGGTGTGAAATTTTTTCATTGTTTGCGTGCATGTTAAGTTGTTTCAGTTGCGTCACTACGGACTGTAGCCCTCCAGGCTCCTCTTTCTGGGATTCTCCAGGCATGAACACTGGAGTGGGTTGCCATACCCTCCTCCCGTGGATCTTCTCAACCCAGGGATTGAACGCAAGGTTCTTACATCTCCTGCATTGGCAGGTGAGATCTTTACTGCTAGCACCACCTTGGAAGACCTAATGCTCATTATGAATTATATATCTATTAAATTATAAAACTCAAATTTCATGATTGCAACTTCCACTGGAGAGGGAAAGAAAAGACAATATGTGTGAAAGACTTCAAATTAAAATATTTTATGTATATGAAAAAATGAAAAGGATTTTATAGCAAGCCTTTTTCTTCTTTTCTGTAGGGTATATTTAAATATATTCTATTTTTTTTAGTAGTTTATTATTAAAAACACAAATGCTTTAACATCAGTCTTTATTGTAGCTATCATTATTATCTTTGAATTAATTCTTCCTTTTGGAAGTTTTGTGGATTTGATGCTGGGAGGGATTGGGGGCAGGAGGAGAAGGGGACGACCGAGGATGAGATGGCTGGATGGCATCACGGACTCGATGGACGTGAGTCTGAGTGAACTCCGGGAGATGGTGATGGACAGGGAGGCCTGGCGCGCTGCGCTTCATGGAGTCGCAAAGAGTCGGACATGACTGAGCGAATGAACTGAACTGAACTGAACTTGATATATTTTATTCAACATAAAACTTACACAAGTATATAACAACAATACACTAAGAATGCATGCATCTAAGTGCACTTCCCAAGTCTGTATATTTTTTAAAAACATTTTGCCAGTTTCATAGGAAAAAGTGACACGTGATTGGTTTCATTACTATTTTGTTGACCAGTAGTGTTCAGTCCCTGGGTCGGGAAGACCTTCTGGAGGAGGGACTGGCAACCCACTCCAGTATTCTTGCCTGGAATTTCCCATGCGCAGAGAAGCCTGGAGGGTTATGGTTCATGGAGTTGCAGAATCTGACATGATTGAAGCTAGTTAGCATGCACACACACCGTGAAGTCCAGGAATGGGAAAAGCACAAATGATTAAAGTAAAATTATTCCTGCTTTAGAAACCAAGAAACAGTCAGCTTGATACTCCTGTCTTTGACACTCCTGCACTCTTGATTTCTTCACCACTAGTGCATCCTGGTAAGAACAAAGAAAGCATTGTAGGCCTGTACTCTTAGGTCAAAGAGCAGTGGGAGAATTTACTATCATGGTTTCCCTGCCCACCATTTCTCACATATGGTGTTGGGGTGAAGTGGCTCTGCAATTTCACAATTATTTAATATGCTCAGTGTCGGCAAGAAATGCGACAAATATGAGAAATAACAGGCTCCAAATATGCGTATTTGAATTCCCGTATCTGTGCATGCGTGTATGCTAAGTCACTTCAGTCATGTCTGACTCTTTCCGACCCTGTGGATGGTAGCCTACCAGGCTCCTCTGTCCATGGGATTCTCCAGGTAAGAATATTCTCCAGGGTTGCCATGCCCTCCTCCAAAGGATATTCCCGACTCAGGGATCAAACCCACATCTCTAATGTCCCCTGTATTTGGCAGGAGGGTTCTTTACCACCAGCGTGCCCTAGGAAGCCCTCCAAGATCTATGTTCTTGTTCAGTTCCTCAGCCATCTCTGACTCTTTGTGACCTCATGGACTGCAGCACTCCAGCCTTCCCTATTCTTCACTATCTCTGGGAGTTTGCTCAAACTTATGTCCATTGAGTTAGTGATGCCATCCAACCATCTCGTCCTCTGTCACCGCCTTCTCTTCCTGCCATCAATCTTTCCCAGCATCAGGGTATTTTCCAATGAAGTTGGCTGTTTGCATCAGGTGGCCACAGTAGTGAAGCTTCAGCTTCAGCATCAGTCCTTCCCATGAATATTCAGGGTTTACTTATCTCAGAGCTGACTGGTTTCATCCCCTTGGTGTCTAAGGGACTCTCAGGAGTCTTCTCCAGCACCATGGTTGGAAAGAATCAGTTCTGCAGTGCTCAGCCTTCTTTACAGTGCAACTCTTACATTCATCATGACTACTGGAAAAACCACAGTTTTGCCTATACAGACCAAAGAATAAAACCAATCTGATTTCACTACTGACTATCTGGTGATGTATATGTGCAGAGTTATCTATTGTGTTGTTGTTAAGATTTTGTTTGCTATGACCAATGTGTTCTTTTCACAAAACTCTGTTAGCCTTTGCCCTGCTTCATTTTGTTCTCCAAGGCCATACTTGCCTGATACTCCAGGTATCCTGCTTTTGCATTCCAATCCTCTATGATGAAAATGGCATCTTTTTTTGGTATTAGTTCTAGAAGATCTTGTACATGTTCATAGAACCATTCAGTTTCAGGTTCTTTGGCATTAGCGGTTGGGACATAAACTTGGATTACTCTGATGTTGAGTGGTTTGCCTTAGAAACAAACTGAGATCATTCTGTCATTTTTTGAGATTGCACCCAAGTATTGCTTTTCAAACTCTTGTTGACTATAAGGGTACTCCATTTCTTCTAAGGGATTCTTGCCCACAGTGGTAGATATAATGATCATCTACATTAAATTCACCCATACCTGTCTATTTTAGTTCATTGATTCCTAAAATGTCAATGTTCACTCTTGTTGTGTCTATATACGCCAGAAAATCATCTACTTCATATGTTCCCACTCCTTAATTTATACCATCCTTTGGAGATTATCTTACATAATAGGTCTCTATTCCTTTCAATAGCTATCATTGTTATATGGGGAGGGATTTTTAGTGACCTAGCCTTGTTTTTTTACCTCTGAAATTCTCCATGATGATGAATTTCATGCTAGTTAATAGTTTTCTATACCATTTGATGTCCTCTGAGATCAAAACCATGCTGAAAGCCGGCAATGCCATTAAATTATCACTTCTTGATGAAGTTATGCTTGTCTGTTTATTTCCCATGATCCTGTCCGCATGGTGGCTTTTGGAAGAAGCCTGTTTTACTCTTTATATCTATCCTTTCTAGAACAAAGGATCCATATTAAATTATTTCATATTTTTTTATCATTTCAATTTGTATTTCCTTTTTCATATTTTGACCAATTTTTATTGTACTTTATATTCTTTTCTTCCTGATTTTTAAAGACTCTTTTTAAAGTATAAATATATCACAGGAATCTTGAACCAAATTAATTTGTCAAATTTGTGGTACACTGTAAATTTCCTTTAAGTTTCTTTATGATCTTCATTTTGCATTCAGAAGTTTAAAGTTTATATATAGACATAATATATCAGCTCTTTAAATGGATGGCTTCTTCCATTGCTTTATTTTTTCCCTTGTAAACCTACTTAAGATTTGCCCATAATTTCTTTGTTTGCATTTTTGTACTTGACTCCTCAAGTCATGCAGAATTTATCTAGTATGTATTGTAAGGAGTGAACATGTCTTCTTTTTTTTCTATTATTCTGACCAATTTTGTCAGGACAAATAAGTCATGGGGGAAAAAGAAGCTTTATTTTCTCATTCAATTATGATACCACCTCTATCATGTATTTAGTTTTTGCATAGAAAAATCATTTGTATTTGGGGTTTTTATTCTGATTGATTTGCCTCTCTGTGGATTCCTGGGTAACTGCTATACTATTTTGATTATTGTTCTAAGTTTCATCACTTGTAGGCATTATTCCCTCTGTCTTCCCATTTTATTTCCAGAAAATTTGTTGCCTAATCCTACCTGTTTATTCTTCTAAATGTACCTCAGAATGTCTTCTGTAAAATTGTCTAGGATGTTAATTAGAATTGCAACTTGGATCACAAATTAATTTGAAAATATTAAGTGGAATTCCTATTTCTGTTCAGGAGCTTAACATGTATCTTTAATGATTCCCTTATTTCTTACATACTAGAGTTACTTCATATCATTCTTGTTGATAAAACTCCTATCTTGTTATCACTGTAAATATGATAAGATATTTTGACTCATATTTTCTAATATTGATGGGAAATGGCAACCCAATCCAGTGTTCTTGCCTGGAGAATCCCAGGGGCCAGGGAGCCTGGTGGGCTGCNTTGTTTGCTATGACCAATGTGCTCTTTTCACAAAACTCTGTTAGCCTTTGCCCTGCTTCATTTTGTTCTCCAAGGCCATACTTGCCTGATACTCCAGGTATCCTGCTTTTGCATTCCAATCCTCTATGATGAAAATGGCATCTTTTTTTGGTATTAGTTCTAGAAGATCTTGTACATGTTCATAGAACCATTCAGTTTCAGGTTCTTTGGCATTAGCGGTTGGGACATAAACTTGGATTACTCTGATGTTGAGTGGTTTGCCTTAGAAACAAACTGAGATCATTCTGTCATTTTTTGAGATTGCACCCAAGTATTGCTTTTCAAACTCTTGTTGACTATAAGGGTACTCCATTTCTTCTAAGGGATTCTTGCCCACAGTGGTAGATATAATGATCATCTACATTAAATTCACCCATACCTGTCTATTTTAGTTCATTGATTCCTAAAATGTCAATGTTCACTCTTGTTGTGTCTATATACGCCAGAAAATCATCTACTTCATATGTTCCCACTCCTTAATTTATACCATCCTTTGGAGATTATCTTACATAATAGGTCTCTATTCCTTTCAATAGCTATCATTGTTATATGGGGAGGGATTTTTAGTGACCTAGCCTTGTTTTTTTACCTCTGAAATTCTCCATGATGATGAATTTCATGCTAGTTAATAGTTTTCTATACCATTTGATGTCCTCTGAGATCAAAACCATGCTGAAAGCCGGCAATGCCATTAAATTATCACTTCTTGATGAAGTTATGCTTGTCTGTTTATTTCCCATGATCCTGTCCGCATGGTGGCTTTTGGAAGAAGCCTGTTTTACTCTTTATATCTATCCTTTCTAGAACAAAGGATCCATATTAAATTATTTCATATTTTTTTATCATTTCAATTTGTATTTCCTTTTTCATATTTTGACCAATTTTTATTGTACTTTATATTCTTTTCTTCCTGATTTTTAAAGACTCTTTTTAAAGTATAAATATATCACAGGAATCTTGAACCAAATTAATTTGTCAAATTTGTGGTACACTGTAAATTTCCTTTAAGTTTCTTTATGATCTTCATTTTGCATTCAGAAGTTTAAAGTTTATATATAGACATAATATATCAGCTCTTTAAATGGATGGCTTCTTCCATTGCTTTATTTTTTCCCTTGTAAACCTACTTAAGATTTGCCCATAATTTCTTTGTTTGCATTTTTGTACTTGACTCCTCAAGTCATGCAGAATTTATCTAGTATGTATTGTAAGGAGTGAACATGTCTTCTTTTTTTTCTATTATTCTGACCAATTTTGTCAGGACAAATAAGTCATGGGGGAAAAAGAAGCTTTATTTTCTCATTCAATTATGATACCACCTCTATCATGTATTTAGTTTTTGCATAGAAAAATCATTTGTATTTGGGGTTTTTATTCTGATTGATTTGCCTCTCTGTGGATTCCTGGGTAACTGCTATACTATTTTGATTATTGTTCTAAGTTTCATCACTTGTAGGCATTATTCCCTCTGTCTTCCCATTTTATTTCCAGAAAATTTGTTGCCTAATCCTACCTGTTTATTCTTCTAAATGTACCTCAGAATGTCTTCTGTAAAATTGTCTAGGATGTTAATTAGAATTGCAACTTGGATCACAAATTAATTTGAAAATATTAAGTGGAATTCCTATTTCTGTTCAGGAGCTTAACATGTATCTTTAATGATTCCCTTATTTCTTACATACTAGAGTTACTTCATATCATTCTTATTGATAAAACTCCTATCTTGTTATCACTGTAAATATGATAAGATATTTTGACTCATATTTTCTAATATTGATGGGAAATGGCAACCCAATCCAGTGTTCTTGCCTGGAGAATCCCAGGGGCCAGGGAGCCTGGTGGGCTGCTGTCTATGGGGTCACACAGAGTCGTACACAACTGAAGTGACTTAGCCGCAGCAGCATAAAGATTAGTAATTATTGTACATTTATTTCCATTAAATCTATATTAAAATGGGTTTATTTTCTTGGGCTCAAAAATCACTGCAGATGGTGACTGCAGCCATGAAATTAAGACACTTGCTCCTTGGAAGAAAAGTTATGACCAACCTAGAGAGCATATTAAAAAGCAGAGCTATTACTTTGCCAACAAAGGTCCATCTAGTCAAGGCTATGGTTTTTCCAGTAGTCATGTATGGATGTAAGAGTTGGACTATAAAGAAAGCTGAGTGCTGAAGAACTGATGCTTTTAAGCTGTGGTGTTGGGGAAGACTCTTGAGAGTCCCTTGGACTGCAAAGAGATCCAACCAGTCCATCCTAAAGGAAATCAGCCCTGAATATTCATTGGAAGGACTGATGCTGAAGCTGAAACTCCAATACTTTGGCTACCTGATGCAAAGAACTGCTTCATTGAAAAGACCCTAATGCTGGGGAAGATTGAAGGCAGGAGGAGAAGGGGATGACAGAGAATGAGATGGTTAGATGGCATTACCAACTCAATAGACATGAGTCTGTGTAAGCTCAGGGATTTGGTGATGGACAGAGAAGCCTGGCGTGCTGCAGTCCATGGGGTCTCAAAGAGTCAGACATGACTGAGTGACTGAACTGAACATATTAAAATATTTTGTTCTGATAGTTTTCCCCCATGATCTGGCTTTTCTAGATAGATAATTTTATCATCTAATAAAAGCTGTATCTGTTTCTTTATACCAGTGTGAAAATTTTTAAAAATGAGTTTAAATAATGTGGAGGCTATTGTTTCTAGTTTTAATATTAATAACTTTTGTCTCCCTCTAGAGTAGTGTCAGCAATACAAAGTTCTGAAGCTGGAATGCCCTTCTCATGGCTGTCGCAAACATCATTAAATGATCATTGCATTCTGTATTTCTAGTGTTCTCGGTAACTAGAGAACATATGCATTTGATATTTTTTATTTGCATTGAGTACCTCTACTTTAAAGATATAATTCAGATTACATCATCCTATTTTAGTTTCTTAGCACCTCAGTCTAAAACTTATTAGACTGTAAACAGTAAACTGATATTTACAAGATTTACTGTTTACTCTCTGTCTCCTACTCATTTAGGACCAAGACTACATTTGTGCTTGTATCCTCAGCTCCTGGAACACTTAGCACATAAAGATATCCAATACATATTTCCTAATAAATGACTCTTATCTATTAAAGATCTGCCCCTAGTTCTCTTTCCATCTCTAGTCCTGCTTACAAAACATTTCTTTAGGGGTTAAGCATCTCAAGGAGCACTACACTTCTGCCTGACTCCCTGTAATTTGTAGGACACTGTGTCTCAGGTGTTGTTATTTCCAGTGTCCATAAAAGAGAATATGAAGAAGGATGTGGGGATGCTCCTAGCTAAAGCAGAATAGTTTGACAGCACCTGGTGCTGTCTCTTAATCTTGGAGTTAGTGATAAATATACAATAAACAAAGATTTTACCCATTTCTAGAAGATATTAATACTTTATGGATGAATCAGAGAAAAAAAGTATATGCATTGCATTTTAGACATTATTTCTTGATCTACCTCTATAACTAATTAATAGGAGTATCACCCAGATTTTGTCCAATTGAATTCTCTGACTTGTAGATTATAATAATGCTCTCCTTTTCGTTACTGCTTTTTTATTTTGTATGAACCTTCAGAAATATATGTAATATGAAATCTAAAGTTTTCATAGTCATAGTAACCTAAACGGCAGTAGTTTTATATGTGTCTGTGTGTGTATGGTAGCTCAGACGGTAAAGAGTCAGCCTACAATGTGGGAGACCTGGGTTCAATCCCTGGGTCGGGAAGATCCTCTGGAGAAGGAAAAGGCAACCCACTCGAGTACCCTTGCCTGGAAAATCCCTTGGACGGAGGAGTGTGGTAGACTACACTTCATGGGGTCGCAAAGAATCGGACATGACTGAGTGACTTCACTTCACTTCATATATGTTTATAGATATATATAGTAAGAGTTTAATGAATGCTGTATTGATTATGCATTTAAGAATTAGTAAGATGTTGCAACAAACTCTGAGAGGTTTATACTAATACCCTAATGTTATAAAGATTCATTCTTAAATTCAGAGAATATAAACAGTGTCTATACAGTCATAACCAAAAAATAAAATAAAACTAAACAAAACAGATTTGATACAGGTATCCTGCCTGAAACATTTGTATTTTTACTAATACGTTCTGAATTTCAATACTATCATTGCCTGTATACCATGAAAAGAAACAGAAAATACACACACACACACACACGCACATGCACACACACACACACATACAGAGTTGACTCATTATTCACAGTAATTGTGCTCCATTAAGTCACTGTGAACACTGAGTTAATAAATGCTGAATCTTTGTATCTAGGAAAAACATAGGATTAGGTTCCTACGAGCCCCTGGTCATATGTAGGCAAATCTGCACATGAATCCACAAACTATGAAACTGATTATATTACACTCACACACACAGTACACATATACACATACATGCATACACATGTCATAGACCTATGTTAATACTTTCAATTTCCAGTCCAGCTCTGCAAGATTCATTCTAGCTTTGTCTCTTTATATGTAACTTTTCTCTCTGACAATGAGAAATCTGACTCTGATTATTTACAGTACCTCTACTAATTTGTTCAGCCCTAATATACAAACAAGGTGGTTTCATAATTCATAACCCATATTCCTATGAGACTAAAAACTAGAGTATTTATATAGACTGTTTTAGTCATCTGTAACTTTATAGTATCAGTCAAAATATGATTTTCCATCCCCTTTCTTCTTCATTTCTAAAATTCATTTGTAATTTGATGCACACATTTAGGTGCGTTTGTCACAACCTGCAGCCCATCTTTTTTTTGTATCCTGGTTGATTTTTTTAATTTCCATATATTAAAATTCAGTTTTTTGAGGTGTGTGTTCTATGGATTTTGATGAATGCATACAGTAAGATATCTAACACTGTTCTGTACATAACAGCTCCATCACCTTCAGAATTTCCTCACACTGCTCCTTTATAGACAACCTCTCTCCCACTCCACACTGCTCCTTTTCTTTCCTCAAAATTTGCCTTTTTCCAAGTGTCATGTAAATTAAATTATGTAATATATAGCCTTTGGCTACTGACTCTTTTCCTTAGAAAAAAGCATTTAAGATTCATCTATTTTATTGCTTGAATCAATAGTTTATCCCTTTTTTATGTCAAGTAGTATTCCAAGATATGAAGATATTTTTTCTTTCCCTATACATCACTTTTATTGTAAATTTGTAATATTTCATATATACATAAGGACTATTCCACTGTATAGGGCAGCCAAACACAGTTTATAATGCTGATTCTCTAAATAATTTCTCCAAGCATCAACTTTGGCCATCAATCTCTATTGTTTTTGATGCATTCACCAGTTGAAGGATATCTTGGTTGGCTCCAGCTTTTGGTGGTTATGAATAAAATTGCTGTAAGCATTTTTGTTGTTGTTCAATCACTAAGTCATGTCCGATTTTTTGCGACTGGGTACATACATAAAAGGGAGATGACTGGTCCATATGGCTTAATATGCTACTGGATTTGTTTCACTAGTATTTTGTTGAGCGTTTTTGCACCTATATTCCTAAGGGATACTGGTCCAGTTTTTTTCTCTTTTGATTTCTTTTTCTATCTTTGATATCTAGGATAATACTGGCCTATATAATGTCTTAGGAAATTCCCATTTCTTTCAGCTTTTGCAGGAGTTTGAATTTCTCACTTCTCTAAACATGAAGTAGGATTTACCATTAGAGCAACATGATCTTGAGTTTTTCTCTGTTGGAAATGCTTTAATTACTGACTCAATCTTTTTTTTTTTTTTCCTTAGAGTTCAATTCAAATTTTTAGTTCCCTGAGTCAGTTTAGGTAATTTATATATATTAATTTGTTTATTTCATCAAGGCTATCTAGTTTTTTGGCATACAGTTGTTCACAGTAACATATTTTAATCTTTTTTATGTCTGTCAAGTTGGTAGTAATGTCCCCACTTTCATTCTAGATTGTAGTGATATGTGTTTCTCTCTCTCTGTCTCCCTTTTTTCCTTCTTGGTGATTCTATATAAAACTAGTTTATATATATATATGTATTTTTTTTCCCCAAAGATTAAACTTTTGAGTTAATTGATTCTCTATATTCATCTCCTATACTCTATTCTTTTCTAATCTTTATTATTTTGTTCCTTCTGCATATGTTGAGATTAGTTTGCCCTTCTATTTCCAGCTTCTTTAGATGGAGGTTTAGGGTATTGATTTAACACCTTAATTCTTTTTAATGTAAGCATTTATCGTTATAAATTTCTCTCTGAGCACTGCTTTTACTACAGTCAATAAGTTTTAGTATGTTTTGTTTACATTTTGTTCATTTCAAATATTTTCTACATCTCTTTTTAGTTTTTTCTTTTCAAGAATGTGTTAATTTAACATATTTCTGAATTTTTCAAATTTCCTTCTGTTATGGATTTGTAACTTTATTCCATATCATCAAAGAACATAATTGTATTATTTCAATCTTTTTAAATGTATTGAGACTTGTTATGTGACCTAACATGTGGTCTACATTGAGAATATTCCATGTGCACTTGAGAAGAATGTTTACTTGTATTGTTGATTGGAGTCTTTTATAATTGTCTATTAGATCTCTTGGGTTAATAATGTTATTCAAGTCTTTTACAGACTTCTTGACCTATCTAGTTGTTCTATCCATTACTTAAAGTGAGATATTGATATTGAACTGTTTCTCCTTTGAGTTGTTAGTCTTTCTCCCTGTATTTTAGGGCCCTGTTGTTAGGTGTATATATTTTTATAATCATTATATGAAAGATTAACCCTTTTTTACTATTACAGATGTCCTTTGTCTCTTGTAATAGTTCTTGACTTGAAGTTTATTTTCTCTAATATTAATAGCCACTCCAGCTCAATTTGGTTACTGTTTCATGAAATATTTTTTATAGTCTTTCACTTAAAACCTGTTATGTCATTGGATGTAAAGTAAATGTCTTTTGAAGGCATACAGATGGATGATTTAAAAAAAAAAATCACTTGAGAAGAATGTTTACTTGTATTGTTGATTGGAGTCTTTTATAATTGTCTATTAGATCTCTTGGGTTAATAATGTTATTCAAGTCTTTTACAGACTTCTTGACCTATCTAGTTGTTCTATCCATTACTTAAAGTGAGATATTGATATTGAACTGTTTCTCCTTTGAGTTGTTAGTCTTTCTCCCTGTATTTTAGGGCCCTGTTGTTAGGTGTATATATTTTTATAATCATTATATGAAAGATTAACCCTTTTTTACTATTACATATGTCCTTTGTCTCTTGTAATAGTTCTTGACTTGAAGTTTATTTTCTCTAATATTAATAGCCACTCCAGCTCAATTTGGTTACTGTTTCATGAAATATTTTTTATAGTCTTTCACTTAAAACCTGTTATGTCATTGGATGTAAAGTAAATGTCTTTTGAAGGCATACAGATGGATGATTTAAAAAAAAAAATTCCATTCTTCTTATCACTACCTTTTGATTGGAGAGTTTAATCCACTTGTATTTAAAGTAATTACATATAAGAGAGGGCTTAGTTCTGTTATTATATTGTATGTGTCTTATATCTTTTTATATATCTTATTCCTTCACTAATGCATTCTTTCCAGTGAAATGGATATTTTCTACTGTGCATTTTTAATTCCCTTACTGGCTTCCTAGGTGGTGCTAGTGGTAAAGACCCCACCAGTCAAAGCAGGAGACATAAGAAACTCGGGTTTGTTCCCTGAGTCAGGAAGATCCCCTGGAGGAGGAAATGGCAACCCAGTCCAGTATTCTTGCCTGGAGAATCCCATTGACAGAAAAACCTGGTGGGCTACAGTCCATGGCATCATAAATAATCAGACACAACAGAAGTGAGTTAAGTTATTGTTTCTTTTAATATATTTTAAAGTTATTTTCTTAATCATTGTCATGGAAATTTCAATTAAAAACTTACAACATTTAGATTCAAATTTTGGTTTAATATTAAAACAATTTTGATAGTTTGCAGTATACTATAGAGCTCTTTTCTCGCCCCCTCTTCTTTCAGCTATTATGGTCACAAATTACATCTTTGTATATTTTATGCCCATCAATGTAAGTTTATAAATGTTTTCTGCAATCAGCTTTTAAATACAGTAGGTACAGAAATGAGTTTCAAACAGAAAATACATTAATTCAGCCACTAAAATGTTTCCTTATAGTTTTATGCTGCAAATGGGGCTGGGACTAGCATAAGTAAAAAGGGACAAAATTTGCTCTTTTTAATGAGCTCAGCCATATTTTTAAACTCAGCTTTGCCTGGATTGCTACAAGTTTTTAATTAGCTTCCAGAGATACAAAATGTTGATACTTAGAATTTTTGTCAGTTTTTTTATTTTATGAACAGGTAGTCTTTTGGAATTTCTTATATCACTATTTTATTTGATATTATTCCCTTTGTATAATTTTTAAAAATAAAAATTTAGTTGACCCTTGAATAATACAGCTTTGTACTGCATGGGTTCATTTATATACAGATTTTTTCAGTAACTATATACTACAACAGCAAAGCCTTTGACAATGTGGATCACAATAAACTGTGGAAAATTCTCAAAGAGATGGGAATACCAGACCACCTGACTTGCCTCCTGAGAAATCTGTATGCAAGTCAAGAATCAACAGTTATAACTAGACATGGAACAATAGACTGGTTCCAAATTGGGAAAGGAGTGCATCAAGGCTGTATATTGTCACCATGCTTATTTAACTTATATGCAGAGTACATTATGAGAAATGCTGGACTGGATGAAGCACAAGCTGGAATCAAGTTTGCCAGGAGAAATATCAATAACCTCAGATATGAGGATGACACTATCCTTATGACAGAAAGTGAAGAAGAACTAAAGAGCCTCTTGATGAAAGTGAAAGAGGAAAGGGAAAAGTTTGGCTTAAAGCTCAACATTCAGAAAACTAAGATCATGGCATCTGGTTCCATCACTTCATGGCAAATAGATGGGGAAACAGTGAGAACAGTGGCAGAATTTATTTTTCTTTGAGCTCCAAAATCACTGCAGATGGTGACTGCACCCATGAAATTAAAAGCCGCTTACTTCTTGGAAGAAAAATTATGACCGACTAGACAGCATATTAAAACGCAAAGACATTGCTTTGCCAACAAGGGTTCGTTTAGTCAAAGCTAAACGAAGTCATGTAGGATGTGAGAGTTGGACTGTGAAGAAAGCTGAGTGCTGAAAAATTTCTGCTTTTGAACTGTGGTGTTGGAGAAGACTCTTGAGAGTCCCTTGGACTGCAAGGAGATCCAACCAGTCCATCCTAAAGAAAATCAGTCCTGAATATTCATTGGGAAGACTGATGCTGAAGCTGAAACTCCAATACTTCGGGCACCTGATGTGAAGAACTGACTCATTGTAAAAGACCCTGATACTGGGAAAGATTGAAGGAAGGAGGAGAAGGGGACAACAGAGGATGAGATGGTTGGATGGCATCACCAACTCAATGGACAATGAGTTTGAGTAAACTCCAGGAGTTGGTGATGGACAGCGTGGCCTGGCGTGCTGCCATCCATAGGGCTGCAAAGAATCAGACATGACTGAGTGACTGAACTGAACTGATACTACAATACTACATGATCTCTGGTTGGCTGAATCCATGGATATGGAACTGCAGGTACAGAGGACTGATTATAAAGGTATCTGTAGATTTTCAGCTTCCCCCTACCTTCTGCATTGTTCAAGGATCAGCTGTTTCCCTCTATTTCCAGTAGCCTTACATCATTCATTGTCAGGTATCTTTCTAGAGGGAAAAATAATATTTTAAGTGAAAAACATTGTAAGCAATTTAAAGGTCTATACAAACTTCCCTGGACTGATAGATTCTTTTTTAACCTCAGTAATAAGAAGAATAAGAATATCTGACTTCCCTGAAGCAGTTATTGTGTGCTAAGCATTGCCTATGTGTTTTATATGTATTATCTCACTTAATTCATGTAACAACTTTGTGCTGTGGACTTAGATATGCAGATGATTTGTTGTTACCATTGCTATTAAAATATAAATATTAGATATTAATATATTGAATAAAAACTAGGATGTTATCTGAGTATACCAATAAAGTATTTACAGAATACGTCTCAGATGGCAGTTTTGTGCTAGATATTTCTTAGGATAAACTTGATTACTATCTTTAAGAATCCAATTATCTACCAAGGAAGTGAGAATAACTATGTGAGAAATAATTAAACTCTAAGCCTTGAGATACTAAGAATAAAGTCAATGGGATTTTAAAGAAAAAGGGTCATGGGTAACAGGTTGCAGTGCAAAAGGACCTCATAAAACCACTGGGATAAACTTGAAAAGTAAAGAGGATTGAACATGGCTTGGAAACTTTTAGATTCATAGCTTAGTTTGATAAGTTCATTTAAGAATGTTTTTCTAATGCAGACTCTATTCATGGCATTGAAACTAAAAAGATAAAGTTCTAGACTCTACCTTTAAAGAATTCAAATATTTCTTTAAAGTATATGATGCCAAGTACTATCTTGTGAGTTTGTGTGAAATCCTATAGACAAATGTAAGAAGCAGTTATACATGTCTGTAGGAAGCAAGGGCAACCCTTAAAACTCCAGAGAACAAAAGCCTTTCAAGCTGGCTCCAGAGCATGAGGCAGTAGTCATTGATTCTACCACACTTAACACTGCTCGGTGGACCCAGCCTTCCTAGGGACTGGCAAGGGGATGCTAACATGCTTGCTCTCATGTTTCATACCAGAAGAGCTAACTCTTTCCATCCTGGTCTATATTCTCTTTTATGCAAAAGAGCTAAGACAGTGTGGTAGGCAGCTATGGGATTTATTGCCTATAAGAAATCACTGAAAGCCAGAGAGAGAATAAAAAGGTCTTAAGTATTCATTAAATTCTTGGATTTGCATCCTAAAATAAAAATAAAACATTTATCCCTTGTTTGCTTTCTCTCCTTCATCTAGATTACTAAGTCTTCCTTCAGTCAGAATTAGAATATCACAAACACTGTCAGGGCTACACTCTTTAAGTTCTTCATATTTGTATGTCATTGTAAGACAGAGAGGGCTTTGGTGTCCCAGACAACCTTATCTGGCACCTGACTACTCCTTTCTTGATGGTAGCACTTAGTTATCTTAAAGCTGGTTGGTTTCCTTCCAAGCACACTGCAAACCATATTGTTAATCTTGTAAATGCCATTTGGGGTTAAGCTGACTTGACTTTTTTTTTTTTCACTGTCCTTGACTTTGGGTTCAGTTTATTTGGCAAGGCTGATTTTTCTTTGCTTGTGTCTATTTCTAATGCACTATTAAAAGACTTTTTTTTTTTTTTTTTTTACATTTCATTAGCAATTCTCTAGAAGCACGGGTTGCAGATATGCAGTCCAGGTAGAAAGATATACAAAGGCACAGGGTTTGGAAAGATGTTCACACAACATGATTTTTTCAGAGTGAATAAAGTATAAGCCTGTTAGGAACTAGAGATTAAAATGAGAAAATAAGCTAATGGTCAGGTTATACATACACAAACCTGTGGTCATGTATGGATGTGAAAGTTGGACTGTGAAGAAAGCTGAGTGCTGAATAATTGATGCTTTTGAATTGTGGTGTTGGAGAAGACTCTTGAGAGTCCCTTGGACTGCAAGGTGATCCAACCAGTCCATTCTGAAGGAGATCAACCATGGCATTTCTTTGGAAAGAATGATGCTAAAGCTGAAACTCCAGTACTTTGGCCATCTCATGAGAAGAGTTGACTCATTGGAAAAGACTCTGATGCTGGGAGGGATTGGGGGCAGGAGGAGAAGGGGACGACCGAGGATGAGATGGCTGGATGGCATCATGGACTCGATGGACATGCGTCTGAGTGAACTCTGAGAGATGGTGATGAACAGGGAGGCCTGGCGTGCTGGGATTCATGGGTTCGCAAAGAGTCGGACACAGCTGAGCAACTGAACTGAACTGAACTGAACTGAAGGCATTTTGACTTTATTCTGTTAAATAAATGGAATAGTAACTGATTTCTGAATTATAAAGATCACTCCTTTAGAAGAATAAAGGATGAGTTAGAAAGAGCCTGGTGGGCTGCCGTCTATGGAGTCGCACAGAGTCGAACATGACTGAACGTGGCTTAGCAGTTAACAGAAAGAGACAAGTAGCAATAATATTAGGGGCATGTGTCAAGCTTATTAAAATACTTAGCAGGGATTAATCTGTCTCTATTTTTATTCTAATGTGGTAGGGTTTTTTTAATTAGTCTAAACTGGACAGAAGTAGTATAAGAAAGGAGGAAAATACTGGTCTAATTATAAATAATCATTGACTTTTTATATAGGAGAACTTATATGTAGTGTACATCATGCAAAATGCTGGGCTNTTTTTTTTTTTTTTTTACATTTCATTAGCAATTCTCTAGAAGCACGGGTTGCAGATATGCAGTCCAGGTAGAAAGATATACAAAGGCACAGGGTTTGGAAAGATGTTCACACAACATGATTTTTTCAGAGTGAATAAAGTATAAGCCTGTTAGGAACTAGAGATTAAAATGAGAAAATAAGCTAATGGTCAGGTTATACATACACAAACCTGTGAGCATGTATGGATGTGAAAGTTGGACTGTGAAGAAAGCTGAGTGCTGAATAATTGATGCTTTTGAATTGTGGTGTTGGAGAAGACTCTTGAGAGTCCCTTGGACTGCCAGGTGATCCAACCAGTCCATTCTGAAGGAGATCAACCATGGCATTTCTTTGGAAAGAATGATGCTAAAGCTGAAACTCCAGTACTTTGGCCATCTCATGAGAAGAGTTGA
Organism: Oreotragus oreotragus; assembly: GCA_006410675.1. Taxonomy (NCBI): domain Eukaryota; kingdom Metazoa; phylum Chordata; class Mammalia; order Artiodactyla; family Bovidae; genus Oreotragus; species Oreotragus oreotragus. The sequence goes on from SJYX01022603.1 coordinate 151,944, forward strand.
CTCATTGGAAAAGACTCTGATGCTGGGAGGGATTGGGGGCAGGAGGAGAAGGGGACGACCGAGGATGAGATGGCTGGATGGCATCATGGACTCGATGGACATGCGTCTGAGTGAACTCTGAGAGATGGTGATGAACAGGGAGGCCTGGCGTGCTGGGATTCATGGGTTTGCAAAGAGTCGGACACAACTGAGCAACTGAACTGAACTGAACTGAACTGAAGGCATTTTGACTTTATTCTGTTAAATAAATGGAATAGTAACTGATTTCTGAATTATAAAGATCACTCCTTTAGAAGAATAAAGGATGAGTTAGAAAGAGCCTGGTGGGCTGCCGTCTATGGAGTCGCACAGAGTCGAACATGACTGAACGTGGCTTAGCAGTTAACAGAAAGAGACAAGTAGCAATAATATTAGGGGCATGTGTCAAGCTTATTAAAATACTTAGCAGGGATTAATCTGTCTCTATTTTTATTCTAATGTGGTAGGGTTTTTTTAATTAGTCTAAACTGGACAGAAGTAGTATAAGAAAGGAGGAAAATACTGGTCTAATTATAAATAATCATTGACTTTTTATATAGGAGAACTTATATGTAGTGTACATCATGCAAAATGCTGGGCTGGATGAAGCACAAACTGGAATCAAGATTGCTGGGAGAAATATCAATAACCTCAGATATACAGATGACACCACCCTTATGGCAGAAAGCAAAGAACTAAAAGAGCCTCTTGATGAAAGTGAAAGAGGAGAGTGAAAAAGTTGGCTTGAAACTCAACATTCAGAAAACTAAGATCACGGCATCTGGTCCTATCACACCATGGCAAACAGATGGGGAGGGGGCTCCAAAATCCTTGCAGATGGTGACTGCAGCCATGAAATTAAGACACTTACTCCTTTGAAGAAAAGCTATAACCAACCTAGATAGCATATTAAAAAGCAAAGACATTACTTTGCCGACGAAGGTCCATCTAGTCAAAGCTGTGGTTTTTCCAGTAGTCATGTGTGGATGTGAGAGTTGAACTACAAAGAAAGCTGAGTGCTGAAGAATTGATGCTTTTGAGCTGTGGTGTTGGAGAAGACTCTTGAGAGTCCCTTGGACAGCAAGGAGATCCAACCAGTCCGTCCTAAAGGAAATCAGTCCTGAATATTTGTTGGAAGGACTGATGCTGAAGCTGAAACGCCAATACTTTGGCCACCTTATGCAAAGAGTTGACTCATTGGAAAAGACTCTGATGCTGGGAAAGATTGAAGGCAGAAGAAGAAGGGGACAACAGAGGATGAGATGGTTGGATGGCATCACTGACTCAATGGACATGAGTTTGAGCAAGCTCAGGAAGTTGATAATGGACAGGGAACCCTGGCGTACTGCATTCCATGATTCACAAAGAGTCAAATGTGACTGAGTGACTGAACTTTTTAATAATTATTTATGTGACTAAAATAATTATAAATTTGTTATGAAAGTTAAAAGTAAATTATGCATCCTTATACATTTTTTAAGTATTAAAATGTCAATCTGAAAAAATTTCTATTGACATACTGAAGAAAAGTATTTTCACTGACATACAATTTAAAGATTGTAGCTTACCTTTTCTTTCATTTTCTCCTCCATTGCTACCTTTCCCTTCCCCACAATGAAAATCAATTACTAAACTTTATAGGAGTTGAAATGTATTCTGTGAGTTACTCTCTTCTTTTTGCATCATCTGGTTTTCTGAACAGCAGCACTTTTTGCTTCTCTTCTCATACAACTTCCTTTGAGAACCTATAAAACTTTGAAGAATAATAGATTAAACAGTGCCCCACTTTCATACAATATTGTCAGTCTGGTCTTCACATGGACTGTGGTCAGATTTACCTACATCTCATGACAGATTCTACTCATCCTATTTTATAGATTATATTTCCATATAATACCTTTTATACTCAGCTTATGTGCTGATTATTTTATTTACAATTGCTTACAAGAAACTGAGAGGATTGTGAATGAATTATGCCTCAAAGAAATGAAAAATAAACCTCAGAGACAAGGAGCTGCTTATGACTAGAGTTCACAAATGCACAAATCAAGTTTTATAAAATTACTGTTTACTCAGAAAACACAAAAAATTAAAGCCTAATGATGGAGTGATAGTTAAGAGCCTCATTTAATAACATTTAAACATCTCAGAATTTTTTCTTACTTACATTTTTTAATAGATTGATGACTATACAAAGTGCAGCTGTTTTGCTCAGAAAAGACTCTAGAATGTGCTGGTATATAATATATATAGAAGGTAAAGTCACAAATCAATAGAGGAAAGTGATTATTCAATAAACAATTTCTGAAAAGTTTTTTATGTATTTAGGAAAAAAGAATATCTAAATACATACCTCACAGGATGCATAAAAATGTATAGATAGTGTAAGGAGGAAAAGAATAACTCCAAGTATTAAAAGGAAATTAAAATGAAGAAGCAGTGATTTTTCATTATAATTCTGGAAACGTGGGAAACTTTCCAAGTTCAAAATCAATGGATATATCCCAGAGGAAAGTGTTGATAGATTTAACTGTGCAGTTAACACCTTCTGTGCTGTGCTGTGCTTAGTTGCTCAGCTGTGTCTGACTCTTTGCAACCCTGTGGACTGTAGCCCACCAGGCTCCTCTCTCCATGGGGATTCTCCAGGCAAGAATACGGGAGTGGGTTTCCATGCTCTCCTCCAGGGATCTTCCCAACCAAGGGATTTAACCCAAGTCTTCCAGATTGCAGGCAGATTTCTTTATTGTCTGAGCCACCAGGGAAGCCCAATTAATACCTTCTATTTGCTATTAAAAAAAAAAAATCCCAAAATAAAGAAGCTTACATCCTGTCTCTTATACACATCTAGATGTGTATAAGAGACAGGGCCTGGCGTGCTGGGATTCATGGGGTTGCAAAGAGTCGGACACGACTGAGCGACTGAACTGAACTGAACTGACTGAACAA
>SJYX01022603.1:158802-182130 GCA_006410675.1 Oreotragus oreotragus
ATATATATATATACATACACACACATACACACATATGTATGTATATACATAAGATATATAATATATTCTATTTCTGTTATATAGAGAACATATATATTTAAAATGTATGCATGTATAGCACACACACACACATATATATATATATTTATTTATTTGTAATCCTCTGTCATAACTAGCAATACCTTAGTCACATTATGTTTGGCAACTAAGACTGATGATTCTTCAGCAGTGCACACAAAGGGCAAAATAGGTTTGAGGATTTATCTGTTAATAAAATTTACTACCTTTTTCTCTGTTCCCTACTCTGTACCCTTCAATTAGGTTACAGCTTCCATGCTTTGGGTATTCTTTCAGGTGTTTTACTTTTTCTTGGCCCTTCTTGTTTCTTGGGATATTTTAGTATTTAACATAAGACAATTTCTTCTTTTTTTACTTTTCTCAACCTACTACTTGTTAATTTACTGATTATTTCCACCTTAATTTTCCAGTGTTGTCCTTATTTGGTGGGACCATAATGGGTGAAATCTATATGATTTGATTTATCCCACACTGAAGTCAGAGATATTTTCTTAAGGTAATTGCTTTGACATTTTATTTCTCCCACTTACTTCCTCCACACACATGCACACATACACAAACATTTTTTTCCTTCTTTTCCCTCCTCCTTGCTGAGCTCCTCCTGGCCATGTATGGCCTTTTTCCTTATTAAAATATTTCTAACCCATATGCACACATGTAGAGATAGTCCATAGCAGAGATATTTACAATAGCCATGAGGTAGAAGCAAGTCAAATATTCATTGATGGAATTCATGAACAAAATGTGTAATATACGTGCATTCAGATATTATTCAGTCTTAAAAAGGAAGGAAGTCCTATCACAGGCTATAAGTTGGATGAATCTTAAGGGCATTGTGCTAAGTGAAACATACCAGTCAAAAAAGACAAATACAATATGATTCCACTTATAGGAGGTGGTTAAAGTAGTCACATTCATAGAAACAGAACGCATAATGGTGGGTACTAGGGACTAGGGGGAGGGAAGAAAAAAGGGAGTTGTTTAATGAATATAGAGGTTGAAATTTGCTAGATACAAAAATTCTGGAGATTTGTTTCACAACAGTGTGAATATGTTTAACACCACTGAACTATAGACTTAAAAATGGTTAAGAAAATGCTATAGACTAAAAGTATCCCCTCAAAATTCAGATGTTTAAATTATAATCCCTAATATATTGATTTTAAGAGCTATGGGGCCTCTAGGAAGGTAATCAGGTCATGCAAGTGAAACTCTCATAAATGGGATTAGTGTCCTTATAAAAGGAATTACCAGAGCTCCTCCCTCATTTCACTGAGAACACAGTGAGAAGTAGGCTGTCTCCAACTATGAAGAAGACCCTCACCAGAACTCAGACTCAGCCTCCAAAACTGTGAAAAATAAATTTCTGTTGTTTATAAGCTACCCATTCTTTGGTATCTTAGGTTAGAGCAGATGGTATCTTAGGTTAGAGCAGCTGAATGCACTAAGACAGATGGTAAATTTTGTGTTAAGTATTTTTTTGGCCACAGTAAAGAAACAACAAAAGAAGAATATATTTATTTCTGATCCTTGACACAGATATGCTAGCTTCTATGTCACTTCCTATTGAGCCCAACTATTGGGCAGTTTAGCCGTGATAGCTGACAAATTGCCACATAATTAGCATACAGTCTTCGCTTTAAACAGGAGTTTTGCCACCTTGGTCTCCCTGCAGTGCTATGGTTGTACATTCATTGGAGCACTTGCACGTGTGCCAAGTTATTTCAGCTGAGTCTGACTCTGCAGACCTATGGACTGTAGCCCGCCAGGTTCCTCTGTCCATGGGATTCTCCAGGCAAAAGTACTGCAGTGTATTGCCATGCCCTTCTTAAGGAAATCTTCCTGATCCAGGGATTGAACCCACGTCTCTTCTGTCTCCTGCACTGGCAGGCAGGTTTTTTACCTCTAGCACCACCTGTCACTCCCATTCCTCCCACTTGATTGTGGCAGGCTGGGATTATGCTCTATTTAATGCCATATCCACATCCCAGAAGGCTGGGCAGGTAGCAGGTGCTCAGTAAATATTTGAGAAAGAGTATTGGCCCAGAATAAGGGACCTTTGTTCTAGTCCCATTTCTACCATGTTCTGCCTTCCTGAGATATTGGTTGATTGAGCTGTAAAGAGGGAAGTTTGGACTAAGTACTCTAAAATGTATTCTCAATTTCTGCTCTTAGACATCAGTGGCTCTGAAACAGCATCATGAGAATGCAAAATGATGACCCAGCCACAAATTTGAATATTTACCTTTGGGATCTAAGTCTAAAAGGACTAGAGAAGCTTTGGGGCAATATCAGAATCCTTAGATGGGCGAACAAACAAAATCCAAGGGAGGACTAAGACAAAATTTTAGTGATCACCTTGCATGAATTTGGGGAGTAGAGGGAAACTGATCATTTCTGTAGGTACTTTAAAAAAACATTCTGTAAAACTCTTCATAGTCTTCTTGAAAAAATTAATTTCCTCATTTCCTACTCTTTCAGTACCAAATAACTTGCAGGGTTCACTGAAAAGACTATTCTGCTGTGAAAATATCACTTTCTTACTTTTCTTTTTCTTCAAAGGCCTGTGGGCATACATAACATAATGTTAAGTTTGCCAAGGTAACAGGCCTCAGGACATGAGACAATTATATTAATTACTTCTCTTGAAAGTATTTTCTTAAAAGTGTCTAGTACTTTATGCCATATTCTGGAAACACTAGTAAGTACCTTCTCCTTATCTAGAAACTAAGTCGAATCCATAGATGTATGCAGAGATTTCCAGTCCCTTGAGTCTCCAGGATGTTTGAAAATGTCTGAAATCTCTTTAAAGAGCATATTAACATGTATCCAAAAAGTTAGACTGTAATACTATTTAACTGCTCGATTTTTCCATTATGGGTCTGTCAGCAGGAATATGTTGCCCTATAGTACATGACAAGTGAAAACGCTGGTAACATTGTTTTTCATAGACAGAAAAAATACCAAAGAAGCAATTTCTTAGCTAAAATGTCACCTGTTAGATGTATAGGGCTCACTGTATTTTGTTGCCCTGGTAACAGATGGTGTAAAATGACTCCTTTGCACCACTCCATCAGAGTGATTGCATCCTGTTTTTTCCATCATTTTACAAGAGGCTGTTTTCATTCTCCCTTCCTGACCATATTAAGTGTAAAGAGATTGAATTACTGTGCTGTACCCTCTCCATCCGATGTGGATTTAAGAGTTGATATTGATGTACTGAGAACTGTGTGCTTCTTCAAGGAAAAAAAAAGCTACAAATTATAATGAATTTGACTTTTATGCATTGACCATTCAGGAGTTGAAGTAGGGTTTCAGCACCCAAGGGATAGACATGGCCTGATCAGCATTTTTCACTCGAACGAATCCAATTGATAAAGCAATATACTCAGTGTCACTTTGCTTGATCTCCAGGTTTAACAATAGTCATGCTAAAAGTAGATACATTACTCTATAAATTTTACCCATAAAAAAAAATGTGCTAGCCANGCTGTAAAGAGGGAAGTTTGGACTAAGTACTCTAAAATGTATTCTCAATTTCTGCTCTTAGACATCAGTGGCTCTGAAACAGCATCATGAGAATGCAAAATGATGACCCAGCCACAAATTTGAATATTTACCTTTGGGATCTAAGTCTAAAAGGACTAGAGAAGCTTTGGGGCAATATCAGAATCCTTAGATGGGCGAACAAACAAAATCCAAGGGAGGACTAAGACAAAATTTTAGTGATCACCTTGCATGAATTTGGGGAGTAGAGGGAAACTGATCATTTCTGTAGGTACTTTAAAAAAACATTCTGTAAAACTCTTCATAGTCTTCTTGAAAAAATTAATTTCCTCATTTCCTACTCTTTCAGTACCAAATAACTTGCAGGGTTCACTGAAAAGACTATTCTGCTGTGAAAATATCACTTTCTTACTTTTCTTTTTCTTCAAAGGCCTGTGGGCATACATAACATAATGTTAAGTTTGCCAAGGTAACAGGCCTCAGGACATGAGACAATTATATTAATTACTTCTCTTGAAAGTATTTTCTTAAAAGTGTCTAGTACTTTATGCCATATTCTGGAAACACTAGTAAGTACCTTCTCCTTATCTAGAAACTAAGTCGAATCCATAGATGTATGCAGAGATTTCCAGTCCCTTGAGTCTCCAGGATGTTTGAAAATGTCTGAAATCTCTTTAAAGAGCATATTAACATGTATCCAAAAAGTTAGACTGTAATACTATTTAACTGCTCGATTTTTCCATTATGGGTCTGTCAGCAGGAATATGTTGCCCTATAGTACATGACAAGTGAAAACGCTGGTAACATTGTTTTTCATAGACAGAAAAAATACCAAAGAAGCAATTTCTTAGCTAAAATGTCACCTGTTAGATGTATAGGGCTCACTGTATTTTGTTGCCCTGGTAACAGATGGTGTAAAATGACTCCTTTGTACCACTCCATCAGAGTGATTGCATCCTGTTTTTTCCATCATTTTACAAGAGGCTGTTTTCATTCTCCCTTCCTGACCATATTAAGTGTAAAGAGATTGAATTACTGTGCTGTACCCTCTCCATCCGATGTGGATTTAAGAGTTGATATTGATGTACTGAGAACTGTGTGCTTCTTCAAGGAAAAAAAAAGCTACAAATTATAATGAATTTGACTTTTATGCATTGACCATTCAGGAGTTGAAGTAGGGTTTCAGCACCCAAGGGATAGACATGGCCTGATCAGCATTTTTCACTCGAACGAATCCAATTGATAAAGCAATATACTCAGTGTCACTTTGCTTGATCTCCAGGTTTAACAATAGTCATGCTAAAAGTAGATACATTACTCTATAAATTTTACCCATAAAAAAAAATGTGCTAGCCATAGCTTTCTACAGCTGCACTCCTTCCAACTTTTAACTGAGCAGGGCAAAACGGAGGCCGGTTCCAAAATTGTGCTGAGACCGTGCAAGTGTGGGCAATGTGTATTCAGGTACAGCTTCATGACAGCCAGAAACCAGACACCACTTTACTTCCTTGACCCAAACCACTGAATCAGAAAGCACTTCCTGTGAAAACCCAGCTCCTTGCTCTCTTTTAAATGGAAAATTACTTTCTGAAGTGACACACTGCTTTATAATTATCCAACTGTTTCACTCTGTCACTGTGAACAACTTAATGCCTCAAAAACGATTTGGCTGAAAATTTCATTTGTCCCAGATTTGAAATAAGAGAATGATTTTCTTAAAGTCAAAGTTTTCATTAATGTACTTTGGGTAATTTAATTTTTGACCATTGCTACATAATACTTGTCATTCCACTACAGATTTAAACCAAAAAAAAAAAAAAACCACTTATAATTACATAGACAAAACAAATGAGCGTGTGAGGACATTTCAAGAGAATAGGAAACTCTCTGTGCCCTGCCCTGGGGAGAGCGGGGGACAGGGGATAATCTCTTTTCTTTACTTAACACTTATGTCTTAAGAAAAAGGCCACCAGTTAATTGCATTTTTTTCTTGAATGGTAATTCCCTTTTAGAATTTTATATAAAAGACTGTTTTGAAGTCCTACTACTTGATCATAATTTAGAGAGGCAAGACACTCTACCTGCACAGCTATTATAATTTGGGTAACTGTGCTTAGACTATTTAAGTGACTTCAGCCATGATGATAAATGATAATTTCCCTTCATAGGGGAAATCCTGCAAACATTCCAATAGCTAACTAATGACCTTTTATTGTTTGATTATTCTTAATACGTGTACAACAGGAAACTGTGGTATTGATTTGCTCTTCTGGTAAGTTGGCTATCAAAGGTTCTTTACTTTGAATCAATCAGTCTCTCTGTGTATCTTTCTCTGTCTCTGCCTCTTTGGGGCTCTCCTTCTTAATGCTATCTCTCTGTCTCTGTTTCTGTCTCACCTGTTGTCACCTACCTTTCATTGCCTCTTAATCCAGTTTCCTGAATACACGAGAAATTCACTGATATAAGTTGTCCTGGTCCCAGAAAGCCGTCAGAGAAAACCCACCTCATCTTTTGAGCATCCATTTTAACTGACTTCTTCCTATCCCTGCAATTATATGTCTCCATCCCCGCAGATGTGTGCCATGTGGTTAACACCCTAAAGCTGTGGTTCTCTAAGTGTGGTCCCTAGACCAGTAGCATCAGCATTACTTAGGGATTGGTTAGAAATGAAAATTATCAGGGATTATCTATAACCCCAGAGCTATATAGGACTGGGAATTCTGGAGAGGGCACCCAATGATCTGAGGTTTTAACAAGTCCTCCAGGTAATTCTGATGCTTGCTATTTAGACCACTGTTCTGAACCTCAGTTTGTTCACAATTAGCCCATCCTGGTAATTAAAGCTATGTCATATCTACAGTCATGGGTGAAACCAGTTGATTTCAAGTCACAAAGCCACAGCTATGACAAGTGGCTTTAGTGATCCTGTGACCCTTCCCACCCCAGCCCAGAATTTAGTCATTCTTATCTTAGGACTCTTAAAAGAGTTTGGGGAGAAGAGCACCTAAAAGCACCTTTAAGCGAAACCGACCAAGCCCTAAGTGTAAGAGAAACTGAGGGGAAGATTCTATCAGAATCTGTCTTGAGACTGGATTCTACTAACTTTGCTGCTAATTCTGTAAGCTCTTCAGTAGCTCATGTGGCTTCTGTCTCCTCATTTGCAAATGGAATAAAGCCATCTAAGTCGTGGAGTCTTCATAAGAGATCAGATGACAGCTGAGGATATGCTTTTTAAATTATAAAAGCTACACAAAGATAAGAAGATACTATTAATATTATAATCACTTTTATCTTTAACAATAGCTTTAGAGTAATTATTAAGGATTTAGATAATGAACTACTGCTGACACCAAATGTCTTTTTCTTCTCTGTATGTTCCTGGGGAAATCAGGAATCTTTTTGGTAGAGAGTTTTGTCCTCTTTTTTCCCTTTTTCTTTTTCTATCTGGGCTCTGGACTCACTGTATAAATAGCCCAGTGCATAATGCCACCTGCTTGGAAGATGGCATGAAAGAGCAGCTCTCATTATGTCTCAATCACAGAACCAGTTCCTCACCCATATTTTAAGAAAGATAAGAGAGCTGCCAGGCCTAAGTGCCTTGTAAATATATTTCCTTTGCAGGATTACAGGACATGGAGAAACTGACAACCATAGATAGTCCTTTCTAGAAATGTCATCTTCCTGGGCTGGGAGTAATTGAGGGAGAAGTTTGGGGATGATAATGACACTAAGATCAAAGAATTATACATATGAGGAGGGGAACTCACAGCTCTCCCTCCAAGACTCATCTCCCTCCCTCCAGTAACCCGCATAAATTTTTCAGAGACTGAAATACTTCAAGAAGTACTGTCCAATAGAAAATAATGCCAGCCACATATGTCTTTTAACTTTTTTTCTGAGAGTTTTATTAAGCAGTACATTAAGAAAAGGTGAAATTAATTTTTAGAGTATATTTAACCCAGTATATCCAAATTATTATCATGTTAGCATTGGCATCCCACTCCAGTACTCTTGCCTGGAAAATCCCATGGACAGAGGAGCCTGGAAGGCTGTAGTCCTTGGGGTCGCTGAGGGTCGGACACGACTGAGCGACTTCACTTTCACTTTTCACTTTCATGCATTGGAGAAGGAAATGGCAACCCACTCCAGCGTTCTTGCCTGGAGAATCCCAGGGACGGGGGAGCCTGGTGGGCTGCCGTCTATGGGGTCACACAGAGTCGGACACAACTGAAGTGACTTAGCAGCAGCAGCATTAAGCAATGTAAACACTGGACTTCCCTCGTGGCTCAGATGGTAGGGAATCTGCCTGCAATGCAGGAGACCTGGGTTTGATCCCTGGGTTGGGAGGATTCCTTGGAGAAGGAAATGGCAACCCACTCCAGTACTCTTGCCTGGAGAAGTCCATGGACAGAGGAGCCTAGCAGGCTACAGTCCATGAAGTCACAAAGAGATGGACATAACTGAGCAACCAAACACTTCCTTTCCTACTTCATAATGGTAACATTAATGCAGTGGTTTACATTCTCTTTATTGTCCCAAGTCTTTGAAATCTCATATGTATTTTACCCCGAAGGGCAATTCTCCATGAGGACTAGCCACATTTCAAAGACCCAGCAGCCACGGGTGCTAAATGTAGTTACTGTACTGAACAACAGAGGTTTAGAAAATCTTAATTTTAAAACGCAAATTGGTAAAGCATCAGTGGTCTTACAGACAAGTTGAAACCCTTTCAGAGTATGTTTGAGCAGTCATGTCTGCGGCTTGTGTGCCCTTTTCTTTTCTCCCACATTGTTCTTCCCCTCCCTGGACACATTCAACACACACACTTGTGCTTGCTCTCTCTTGCACGTGCACTCTCTCTCTTACTCCATGGGGCACACTTACCTGGCCAAAGTTCGCGTCTTTCCCCTTTCAGATGCTGTTGTTTTGGTCTGTATGGCCGAGTGAGGCCTCCTCTGTATCATCTTAACAGTAAAAGAAAGGTGCTGATTCAACCTGGATTATTGAATGTGCTGTATTCACACTAAACTTTGCTGCTGTGCTCTACCAAAACAAAAGACTGAAAGTCTCCTTTTCACAGACTTTTGATTCTTTTACTGACCTTTCCCCTGATCTCTTTAAGGCAAAAGAGAGAGAGAAGAATGAGAAGAGAAATTCTAAGGAATAATTAGACCACCTTCTCACCTGACCCTCAGAGGAACCACAGATGCTTCTTAGGGAGCAGACCTAGTCCTTCAGGGCTTCTAAACATAAACAGTGTTCATGTTGTGAAAACAATAAAATTTTCTAGGGAGACACAGTAAAATTAAAAGGTGATTAGAGCCAAGTTAGCTTAGAACCACTCAAAACCTTTAAATTTTAGTATGTGTTAATTTTACTAGAAAGTACGTAAAAATACCTATGCTGCCTACATAATGCTTTTGGGTTGGGGAGAAAGAATACTCAGCTTTTGATAAGTGAAATCTCTTTGGGGATGGACAATAACCATCTTGGGTAAGACCCACAGCACCATTACATACCACTACCTGTCCCTCCCAGGCCCATGGCCAGGGAACATCTTCCTAAATGCCCCTGGCAGCTTGAACCAGTCTGGGCACATGTCCTGCCACCCTTGTGTGCCTGTGCCCATGTGGTGCTCCACCCAGGACAGTGCTGACTAATGAAGCCCTGCTGATTTGTTACAACTGGATAAAATGTATGGTGCATCATGACTGTAAATATGCCTCTTCTCATTCACAGCCTGTGAACGTTGGAAGGCTATTACATCTTAACTGGGTAATTTTTTTAATATCTCCAAAGGCAGGGTTCGTGCATCAAAGGTGCCTCAGAGCAGGGCCTCTGGTGCCAGCTGGCATTAAAATGTTGACCATTGCAAGAAGACTCAACACCTCATTCATGGACTGAGTCTTTGAGACTTTAAAATGGCTTCCCTTCACTTGTTTTAAAAGAGAGCTTTCGCTCTATTATGCCAACGTGTTTGAAGAAGGAAATATTTACTTTAAAAGATCTTTTTGTTCCCATTTCCTCTCTTATTTTTTTCTCTCCTGTTTTATGCATGTTGTACTTTTAGAGATTTAAACAAACTTCAAAACCATGTGACAATATACCAAATGAATCTGTTCTAGTTCATTTTCAATTTGCAAAATGTGTTTGACTGTAGATGTAAATATAAACACACACGCACAACTTCAAGCTCAAAGGAGTCAATTCTTTGAGTCCATAAATTGCACCAATTAATTGTGCAATATGCTGCTGCTGTTTTGCAGAGGAACAATGAAACAAAATGAAGTAAGGTGGATTTCATTGAGAATAAAAACTCCAGTGCAAAAATGTAAAGGAAGGAGTCTTTGCCCAAAGCATTATGAACCAAACCAAAACAGAAGAAAAGGAATAAAGAAACTATTGCAAAGGAGGAGAGGGAGGCAGACAGAGGCAGGAAATAGCAGCAGAGGCCGTTCCCACCACTACAGAATCTGCGCAGCAAATTGCTGTGCTTTAAGGAGAAGTAGCAATCAGCCCCGATTGAAATATCCCTGAATGCAACTATAATGACATTCCTCTTCTCCCTCTCATGTCTGGCGTGAAAGGCCATCATCGGAAATGTGCACCATCGTGAAGGATATACTTTCTAAAGACAAGAAGACCCCTGACTATGATTCCAGACCAAGAGCCTTCTGTGAATATGAAGCATGTACCCGGTGTCACACGGGTCCAGTGCTTAGAAGGGATTCAGGCTTGATTAAATGTGTTGATGTCACTGTCTTAAACTTTCAGTTCTTAATAATTTTGAACAAATGCTTGTGCATTTTCATTTTCACTGGCCCCACAGATTCTGTCCTATTGCACCATCGTGAAGGATATACTTTCTAAAGACAAGAAGACCCCTGACTATGATTCCAGACCAAGAGCCTTCTGTGAATATGAAGCATGTACCCGGTGTCACACGGGTCCAGTGCTTAGAAGGGATTCAGGCTTGATTAAATGTGTTGATGTCACTGTCTTAAACTTTCAGTTCTTAATAATTTTGAACAAATGCTTGTGCATTTTCATTTTCACTGGCCCCACAGATTCTGTCCTAGAAGGGCAATATGTAGCTATCTAGTTAGAGAATGTCCAATTGAAAAATACCTTCTCCACAGCTTCCCCAACTAGATAATCAGGAGCAGGGGAAATGAAAACAGCAAATAGAACACTGTCACATTTTATGAGACTATTCCTGCCCCTGTCCTAGTTGGTTACCAAAAAAATTGTCAGAAAGCAGTCGGCAGCACTAGACCCCAGCTTTGCATCAGAGACCCACCAGGGCTAGTCCCAATGCCTCTGTTGATTGGGTTGAATTACATGGCACCCCATGTCATGTCGCATCAAACATGACTTGATATGACAAGACATAACATGACTTTGTGCAAAACAGAAGGAGAATTGGAGGAAAGCGTCTTTTTATTTAAAATGCCAAGGAGGATGTGAGACAAACCTAGGAAAGCAGAGGTGATCGTAATAAAATAATGCTGCTAAATTATACATGATAGTCTGTGTTTCTCTGGTCCTTTTCATCCATGGCTATCAAGGCCACACCACAGACCTGGTTAGGCCCTCTTTTCATTTCTTTGCAGGTCCTCATTGCAACCTACTTTGGTATGAGTGTGTTGTGGCTGAGTCTTCCTCATTTAAAAGTCAGATAGGTCCAATCCTGGTAGGGAGCTGTTTTAAAGAAAAAAAAGTACAAAAAACTTCACAGAGAATATTAAGAAGATTGTTGTCAGAGGCTAACGTATGCTGAAGGCCATCAGAAGCTTCCTTACTGATTAGTAAACAAAAATAAATAAATAAAGGAATTCTATTTCGGAAACAGTTGAGACTAGTGTCTAAGAATAAGGAGCAGGTAACTTTCGGTGGGAGGGTGGGGGTGGCATCATATGCTGGGATTGTGTCATTTCAGATTTAAAGAGCACTGCCTGCCACCACCATTTGCCAGTGTTCTGACAAATAAATGTGATTACATAAAGGGATATGGGCATTGAGAGTGGCCAGTTTTCCAGAGAACTTCTCAATATTCCTGGGAGATCTGGTACCAGCATCTGCATGCTCAAGGTTCAGTTTCCTCTCTATCAGGCTAGGGTGATCTTGAATCCCACTAACATCTATAGTAAGGAGACAGTTTGAAAAAACTGCAGACCCCATCATCCTGTATCCCTAGCTGGGTTAGAAAGACTCTGCCCAGTAGGCCAGGCAAATGATCTCATGGAAGATGGTGATGGGATTTTCAGAGAGCTCAGGGTCTAGGGCTGTATACTGAGGGTGTTCTGTGATCAGACACCTTCCTGCCACACAGGGGAGAAGACTGAACCTAGCTCGGTACCTGCACTCCCTAGACCTGAGACCTCTTTGGTGGCCTGAGCTCACTCTCTGCGCTCCACGGATCCTTGCAGCATAGACTAGTGTTACAAGTGGAGGCTTCAAAACCCAATTCCCTGGCTTCAAATGCCAGCATGACCTTTCCTCAAATGATGTAATTTTGAATGAGTGATTTAATTCTTCTTTGTCTGAGGTTCATTATGTATAAAATAGG
The DNA here is from genome assembly GCA_006410675.1 of Oreotragus oreotragus. Classification (NCBI taxonomy): domain Eukaryota; kingdom Metazoa; phylum Chordata; class Mammalia; order Artiodactyla; family Bovidae; genus Oreotragus; species Oreotragus oreotragus. Next base: position 170,957 of record SJYX01022603.1, read on the forward strand.
GATGATGATGTAACTATTTATAGGGTTGTTGTCAAGATTCAGTAGAAAGAAATATATGTCAAGAACTTAGAAGGATTCATGTGTAAGCAGTTCATGAAAATGTATAACTCTTAGTTCCTCCCTTTCTGAACCAGAGTTGGATATTAAACACTGATCTTTCCAAATACAAAATCAAATGAGTAATATGGTCAATAGTCTTTTTTCAATGTTTTTCTTTTTTATTGTAGTAAAAGTCACATAATATAAAACATACTATGTTAACCATAGTTAATAGTATAGTTCAGTGGCACTAAGTACATTCACATTATTGTACACCTCTCACCACTATCCATCTCCTGAATTTTTCACCTTCCTAAACTGAAACTTAGTCCTCATTAAACACTAACTTCCCACTCTCCTTCCCACTTACCACCCCTGCCCCGACACTGCCCAGCCCCTGGTATCTACCAGTGTACTTTCTGCCTCTATGAATTTGATTATTCTATAATAGATACCTTGCATACATGGAATCAAACAGTATTTGTCTGTACCTAATGTATATTGGAATGCATTTTTAAGTTTAATGTATGTCCTACAAAATGACTGTACCTCTTGTCCTTCCTCTGCTACACAACAGATTCTCATTAGTTATCTATCTTGCACATAGTGGTATACACATGTCAACCCCAATCTCCCAGTTTATTGCAATCCCCTCTTCCACTGTCGGTGTCCATACATTTGTTCTCTATGTATGCATCTCTATTTCTGCTTTGCAAATAGGTTCATCTGTACCCTTTATCTAGTTTCTACATACATACATTAATATACAGTGTTTGTTTTTCTCTTTCTGACTTATTTCACTCTGTATGGCAGGTTTTAGGTACATCCACATCTCTGCAAATGACAGTCTTATTTTTATAAGGCAACATTTAGAGAATCTCCTCTTCCTGCCAATATTTTCTCTGTGTATATATACTGGTTAGGTTCCCTGCCATCACTGGAAACTGGACATCTTATCAAGGCTTGGACATTAGAAAGTATAACCTTCTGGTGAACCAAAGTGACAAAATGCAAAATGGCCCCATGGACAGTGGACTGACTAGGAAATCTTGAATACATAACTAGATTCATAGTCTGCTCTTGTCATATTCAGGTTTATCCTGCCTTTTGTCAAAATGTAGATGATTATTTTTTTCAAGTTCACACAGATTGTCTAAATGTTTCCAAGTTCTTTCTTCTCTTTTGGTTTTAACACACACACACACACACACACCCATTTGATCCATGAAGTTAAAGAAACAAACTAAGAAAGTAATTCAGTTCTTTCCACAGTGAATAAAGAATTGTGAAAGAGAACGAAATGGAATTTTAAACTCATATTAACTTTGGAATGCTCCCTTCTTTATGTTATCAATGACACCTCTATAATTTACAAGAAAAGAGGTAATGGAGAGTAAACACTTTTGACAATGGAGCTGAGAGAATATTAAAAGTTCTATTTCTAGCTGCCATGATTGTGGAAAAAAAGCCCACCTTAGACTTCTGAAAGGTGGCCTTAGCTTACAGCATGCCATCTCATGTTTTGAAATGTATTGTCTCTGTGGCTTTCCAATGAAAGTGAAGAGAAGTGAGACTACTTTAACATTTTTTAATGAATGTAAAAATTAAACCCTCCTGGACTTCTTTGTCAAGTGAAGTTAGACATAGAGGTAACTTGTGAAGAGCAGAGAGGTCACATGATATTGGAGTCAGACAAATTGTCCTCCTTGCCCAGTATAGGCCTTTGGATGAAGAGTTTCACTGCCCTAAACCTCCCTTTTTCCAGTTAAAGATGAAAACTCTTGGGATTACTGTGAAGATTAGAAACAGCACATACAGTGTGTAACACAAAATGCACAGTCTTGATGCCTGATCAACGGTGGGAGGCACTCAGTAAATATGAAGTTGTTGTTATTCCTGTCACTACCACTACTACGGTTATTATTATTATTTTGTCATCATTATCTGTGTTGCCATTATCATTATATGCCTGTGCTGGTCACTCTGCAGCATCTTAGGTAATGTAGTTACCATCTTCAAGGGCTGGTAGTCTAAAATAAGATCAATAGAATAAGTATATGCAATATATTAACAGTATCATTCTTTATCTGAAGTATTTCCATTAGGAAAGAGGGGAGGGGGAAGTCGAGAGCCTGCCTGGCATATGTGTTCACTTAAGCTAAGTGCTAATGCACAGACATTGGCAGGAGGAATGGTGGACCTGCCAACCTTGTGGGGTTTCTAAAAGGGATAGTTGGCATAAGGGGGATTCAGAGAGAGAAAGGATGCAAATAACCTTATAGCAGGCACTGTGGCCACTCCTGGACACTTGGTTTATTTATAGTTCAAAGCTGATCTGAAAGGCACTAAGAAAATGACTTAATGGCACCTCCTCAGCCTGAAGCAGGGCTTGCTTCTTTACCTGGAGAGAGCTCTGGACAGAATCCCAGTCGGCCTAATAGCCAAGCCACACCGAGGGAGTGCCGTGAGAGGTCAGATGTCCACAGGAGGCTGGAGCCTCAGGCAGCCTGTCTGCCTTTGTTTGCTCTACTCTGTACTCTTTTCCCTCTCGCTGGGCTGTCAGGCTGCCTGTGACTCTTGGGGGAAGCCCTTGTTTTATGAGCCATCTTTGAGAGATATTTGGAGAGGATCCAGAAAAGTACAAACTGCAGTGACTAAAGCGTTGTACTGAGACTATGAGGGAAGTCCAAAGAGGGTTAATTAGGTAGTCAGAGAGGGCTGAGGGTGGTGGAACAAAAGTCTTCACGTGCACCCAGTGGGTCACAGAGAATAAAAAGCAATTATGTGCTGCTTCTAAGGAGAACAGAACAAGACGCAAAATTCTAGACAAAGAAGCCCAAAACCAGCCTTTTGGGCTCACAGCCCTACCGTGAGTTTCTTCCCAACACCCTTGCTGCTAAGTTATCTGCTTACACATAAATGAAAAAGAAAAGATCTCTCCTCACTAGGCCTCTGTGAGATGAAAGATGATGAGGTTCACTGAAGAGCCGGCCTGGTTCTAGGCCCATAGCATTCTCTAGAGCTCTCTTCTTCCAACCCCAAAGGGGATTTTTATCATCTTCACAGCAACCTTTGCCTTTATCCTATCCAAAGCAGAAGCACGTTACAATCTGGAAGGATAAATAAGATCATATAAAATAAGGTCACCCACTCATTAAAGGAGCTGACCTGCTTTAGCACCAACTTTGACACGCACCTGCTCTACTAATCTCTGTGTTTGTAGAAGCCAGAGTTGTCCAGTGGTGAGCATTCTCAGAGTCATCTTGTGTCATGATGTCTCTGTATCCTGAGCAAGGAATACCAAACTGTCCCTAGAATGAGCTTAGCCAGACAGTGGCAAAACCAGACTTACTCAGGCTCGTGGACTAGAGGAGATCTGTCCGGCCTCTTCTAAACTAGGGGGACAGAAAGAATGAAGGCTTTATTGTGTGTAGATTTTTTTTAATGATGACCATTCTGACCCGTGTGAAGTGATACCTAATTGTACTTTTGATTTGCATTTCTCTATGGGAAAATAATCTAAAAAAGAGTGTGTATATATATGTATACACACACACACACACACACATATATCTGTACACACATGACTAATTCATTTTGCTGTACATCTGAAAGAAGCACATTTTAAATCAACTATACTCCAATAAAAAAATTTTTAAGAGTGAATGAAACCCTTTAAATCCTATTCTAACTCACTTACATAGATTTTTCTTCATTAAATGTCACTTTCCGTAGACCAGAATGGTGACTCCTGAGTCCTCCCATGGACCCAGATTGAAACTGTGCAGCCAGTGAAATATATTTTATACCTTCCTGCTCATCCCAGGTAACTATATTTTCCATCCTTCTCTACCAGGTCTCAGTCCTACCAAGTTAAAAAGAACCAAATAATCACACAGAGTTATGGGAGATAGAAAACCAGTCTATAACAGAGAACATTCTAGTTGAACATGCCTTACACAACTGAATGAATATATCCATTGAGTTGAGCATGGTAACATTAGTTATCCAGCTTGGGTTATTCATCCTCTGATCAGCTATCATGATATCTGTTATTCCCCAGACATTGGAAAGATTTTGAAGGAACAGAAGTAAACAGAACAACCCCTCCCCCAATATTTTTAAGAAGCTTAGTAAATATCTGTAGTATGGTCATATCTTTGTGAACAGGAAAAAATTGGCCTGACTCAAGTGTGTAGGTTGAAGTGCTGATAAAGGATGATCAAAGATCAGGTCATAGAATGAGGATATTAGATATTGAAGGGTACCTCTGCTAATCAAGAAGTTTGCACCTTACATGACAAGTCCTTTGAGGGGTAATGGAAACCTTTCAGCATGGTCATGGTGCAGCTAGATTTACTTCTTGGTGTTCTTGTTGGGTTTTGATTTTTGCTTTGGGATTTTATTTTTTTTAATTTAGTTTAGTTTTTTGTCTGAAGTGTGAAAAATAGACTGGATTGAGGGAAATTTTGTGGGAAAAAGATAATCAACTATACAACATAGAGGTGAAAGATGGATGGTTAAGGCCTAAACTAAGGCATTAAAATTAGAAAAAGACAAGAAGGAGAACACTTTGAAAACACTGAAAAGGTAGAACTGACATAGCTTGTGGCTCTTTAATATTTGTGCATTCTAGACAGAGAGTTCCAGTTCAGTTGCTCAGTTGTGTCCAACTCATTGTAACCTCAAGAACCGCAGCATGCCAGGCTTCCCATCCATCACCAACTCCCAGAGTTCACCCAAACCCATGTCCACTGAGTCGATGATGCCATCCAACCATCTTATCCTCTGTCGTCCCCTTCTCCTCCTGCTCTCAATCTTTCCCAGCATCAGGATCTTTTCCAATGAGTCAGCTCTTTGCATGAGGTGGCCAAAGTACTGGAGTTTCAGTTTCAACATCAGTCCTTCCAATGAACACCCAGGACTGATCTCCTTTAGGATGGACTGGTTGGATCTCCTTGCAGTCCAAGGGACTCTCAAGAGTCTTCTCCAACACCACACTTCAAAAGCATCAGTTCTTTGGCACTCAGCTTTCCTTATAGTCTAACTCTCATATCCATACATGATTACTGGAAAAATCATAACTTTGACTAGATGGACCTTTGTGGACGAAGTAATGTCTCTGCTTTTTAATATGCTGTCTATGTTGGTCATACCTTCCAAGGAGTAAGTGTCTTTTAATTTTATGGCTGCAATCACCATCTGCAGTGATTTTGGAGCCCAGAAAAATAAAGTCAGCCACTGTTTCCACTGTTTCCCCATCTATTTGCCATAACGTGATGGGATCAGATACCATGATCTTAGTTTTCTGAAAGTTGAGCTTTAAGCCAACTTTTTCACTCTCACTTTCATCAAGAGGCTCTTTAGTTCTTCTCTTTCTGCCATAAGTGTGGTATCATCTGCATATCTGAGGTTTTTGATATTTCTCCCGGCAATCTCGATTCCAGCTTGTGCTTCTTCCAGCCCAGCGTTTCTTATGATGTACTCTGCATATAAATTAAATAAGCAGGGTGACAATATACAGCCTTGAGTATCAGTGATTTTTCCACATTTTTATAATAATTTGTAGAGTACAGAGAAAAAACTTTGAGGGCCAGCAAGTAAAAAAGAGCCACCAAAATTTAACAAAGATAAAAAAGATTATCCTTTGTGACTCCAAGTTCTGTATCTTACTTTGAGATGTGGAAAGGTACTTGAAGAAATAATCAAACTATCAATTTGCGATCTTCTATGAGAAAACAGGGTCCTGAGTTGCAACCACAACAGCTTTGTGAAAATCAGATTGTCCAGACCAATCTCATTTCCTTCTGTGGTGGAGTGATATGCCAGGGTGATAAGGGGAAAACAGTAGTTATGATCAACCTGAACTTCAGCTAGAGCTTTGATTCTGATTTCATTTTATATCACATTCTTATTAACAAGTCAAGGAGACACAGGTGGACCCCAAGACTATACTCAAAAGTGGACCAAACTGAAAGGAAAGGAGTAAGAAGGATTCCGCTGTGGTCAGTCTAATTAATATCTTTCCTAGTGGCCATTGTGGAGAAGGCAATGGCACCCCACTCCAGTACTCTTGCCTGGAAAATCCCATGGAGAGAGGAGCCTGGTAGGCTGCAGTCCATGGGGTTGCGAAGAGTCGGACACGACTGAGCGACTTCACTTTCACTTCTCACTTTCATGCATTGGAGAAGGAAATGGCAACCCACTCCAGCGTTCTTGCCTGGAGAATCCCAGGGACTGGAGAGCCTGGTGGGCTGCCGTCTATGGGGTCGCACAGAGTCGGACACAACTGAAGCAACTTAGCAGCAGCAGCAGTGGCCGTTGAGGACATGAAAAACTTTTATTTCTTCCTTTGGAGGAGTTGCTAATATTACAGTTTTAAATTGATGATGATGAGTGAGGGAAATGTCCTTCTTCCTTAAAAACAGTAGAAAAGGGCAGAGATCAACAATGAGTGGTGAAGGTACTGGATGAAAAAAGACAGATGAGACCACGTGAATAAGCCAATAGCAGAGGTTATTATTCACATGAGTGAAAGTTGACTGAATTCCTGAACTAAAATCATAATGCCACCTCCCATCATCATCAGGCTTCATGACAGTTCAAGATGGGCTTAAAATACTTGAGCTAGATCAGTTTGAGTTACTTGATAGTACTTGCAAATAGAAAAAATAGTTTTTTAAGGAAGAAATTTTGCTTGTTCTTCATGTGTACGAGAAGAAAAGAGTAGGAGTCTAGACACGATAAAAGTTGGTTAGTGGCTGTAGGACTAGCTCAGTGTATACATCTGTTAAGTAATTTGTTTGGAAGGATTCCAAGGGAGCTAACCATACCTACCATTCCAGAACCTACCATTCCAGAAAGTGCCAGTTCTAACTGCTGAGTAATACCTGAATTTTTACCATTATCCTTTTCAGACAAGGGAACTAAAATGGACTGGTCCATTTCTGTGAGTCAAACACCGAGCATGGCCCATCACATATACTACTTACAGAACCCTGCATGAAGTCACCATCCGTTCACATGCAAAGAAGAAACTGAGGCTCAGAAAGGCTGTGTCACTCACCCAGAGTCACACAGTCAATAGTGGAGCCAGTATTCAAAGGTGGGTTTTTCATCTTCAGAACCTACCTTCTCTCCATTTTATCACATTAAGAAGCCAGTTTTCGAGTTATTTTCTTATACCTTGAGAAAGCTGGCATTTCCATTGGTGGCTATTTCTTCATACTTCAATGAGGATTTTTTCAGAATCACCTCAGAACCTAGAGGGGAAAAAGTGTATAATAAAAAAGGTCAGAGCAGACCAATTAGGAGTGAAAGGGCACATCTCCAAATGTTAAGATAAGATACAATTCAGGAAATTGAGAACATGGAAGACAAACTTCTGAAGCATATGTCTTGGCTAAGCACCAATGGCTCATCATAGAAGACAGAATAAGAGAAAGCAGTGTAAATTCCAGCAGCAGGGAAAACCAAGAGGGTGCCCACCCACCCCTGCCACACACACAGATACTCACACACACCACACCACACATTACACACACACACAAACATAGATTAGACTTATAGTTGCCTTAACATAAACTAAACCTTAGACATCCCCCATTGTCACTTCCTCACTTTAAAGACAGAGTGATGCATTCCTGTGTGCAGTCTTATAGCTACCTGTAGGTAAAAGTACTTCAGTCCTAGGTCTTCTAGCTTTCAGCAGTCAAGTCTCCATTCCTGGGGTTACAGGTTTTTTCATAGTTTAGGCTCATATCTGTCTGAAGTGATGAATTCAGTCCAAGTACTTTCCTTTGGGACCTTCTAACTCTTTTAGTTTATGAATTGTTTTCTAGCTTAAAATATAAGATAAGAATAGAAACCAGAAAGAAATTATAGAAGATATTTGCTATTTTTGATTTTCCAAATTCCATTAATCACCCGCTTCTCACTGGTAACAGCAGGGTGACTTGACTTGGGCATTGCATCCTTCCCCTTCAAGGCAAAGTAGAGGAGTTTGATTGCAAAGTGATCCGTTTGATGATGGCTGATATTTTTACTTGTGAGGATGTGACCCACTGTGAAAAAATGAGGTGTGAAGAGGCATTTGCTAGAGGTTTCTGGAAGAGAAGTTTCCACATACTTCCACATACTTTAGGGAGAGCTACAAGAAGAGGTGCCATTCTTTCTTTGAATGGCTTGGAGTTGAGATGTGAGTTTAGAATACTAGTATGACTATTTCTCTTTCTGTATTGGGATTCCAGCCCATCAAATGTACAAAGAAGGGCAAAATACATTAAGGTAAACCTTGGGGAAACAGGCCTGATGGCACCAAGAATCTTAGCATCCAGTTGTACCAGAAGGCATATATATACTTGACCATTATGTTCCATTTTAAATTTGTCAGTATGGATTACTTTTTTTTGTTACCAACAACCTAAATATTTCAACAAGATTTAGCTGTACTTTTTGTATCAATGAAAATTAACCCACAGTGTGGTTGACTGTTTGAACTCAACTGCAGGTTCACAAGACAGTGTAATCAATAAGTACATCCCAAACTGTCTGTGCACAGGGAAACATGGAGAGTGTTAGTGTTAATATAGGGACTAATTCTCCAGAGAGCATTAAATCTAGTTAGGAAAGAGGAATAAACTAGTGGGATAAACTGAAGGAAGACAGGCCAGGCAATACTATATATTCCCAAGGCCTTGGTACAGAACAAAAGATACAGGTTTAGAGGGGTTTTGAGAAGGGTAGGGTCCCTTTGCCTGGGGTTAATAGAGATGCTCTGGGCAAGAGGTGAGATTTGAGCTGGCTCTTAAAGTAGAAAGTGTGTGGCAGTAATGGCACTGATATTCATTTTTATTTTATCTACTGTCTCTGAAAACCATACAGGAGTCTCTGAGATGCTAGGGTTTGATACTTTCAGGGGAAAACATTCCCCATTCTAAGGGTTTCTACATGGAGGACCTTCATTAGAACAATGTTCTCAAAGTGCGGTTTCTGGATCAGCTGCATCACCATCATCTGAGCCTCAGAAGAAATGCAAATGTTCAGATACCAACCCAGATCTACTGATTCAGAAGTTCAGGACATGGATCTAGCAATTTCTGTTTTCACAACCCCTCTAGGTAAATCTGATCTATTCCCAAGTTTGAGAAACACTGATCTCAAGTGGTTCTTCAAATGTTATTGACTGAGTGTTCATGAACTTGGATGAGAAAAAAGAATGGAGAATTTCGTGTTTATTTTCTCTAATTTCTAACCAAAATTGGCATTTCCTTCCATTATGGGGGCTTCCCAAGTGGCACTTCTTGCCAGCGCAGGAGACAGATATAAGGGACACAAGATCGGTCTCTGGGTTAGGAAGATCTCCTGGAGAAGGGCATGGCAACACATTCCAGTCTTCTTACCCGGAAAAGACAGGAGCCTGGAGGGCTGCAGCTAGTAGAGTTGCCAAGAGATGGACACGACTGAGGAGACTAAAGAGCGGGACACGACGCGACTGAACCGAGCTGAACTGAGGGACAAACCAGAGTGGCACTCGGCATTTACTTCCACCTCCAAAAGAAATCAGAGCTATTTTCATGCCTCATGTCAGTGGTTGCAGACATCTCAAACTGTCACTGACACTCACTGCTACTTTGAAATACAGTAATTATTAGGCCCGTGCTGGATCTTATCATTAACATGTTAATAAGGAAACACATATCATTATGTCTCCCATTTAAAAAAATATTTTGATAACTGCGTTTTAATATAATTGATTTCCCTAGCAAGTCTATGCATTTTATTGTATATATTTAAACAATAATCTTAGGGAAGGATCCAGGTTCCTTCACTGGACCACTGAAAGGAAGCCTGGCATGAAAAGCATTAATTCCTGACCTAGGGGTAAAGCTGGGGTGTCTTTATCACCCTTTATTCAGTGTTCCCAGCAGAAGGAGGGGGCCCATCTGAGTGGTGAGAGGTGTGGAAGCTACAGGGAAAGGTTTGCTCCAGCCTTTCCTCTTCTCTCTTGCTGTACTTGCCTCTGTGCAGAGCTCACATGCCCCACCTGCTCTCACCCATGCATTCAGGGCTCCACAGTGGCCCAGCTCTGCCCTTGGCTAGTGACCATATTTGTCCAACTCAGAGCTGAAATGCCAGGAAACCCACGTGGACACTGACCCAATGCCACTTACTCTGATCCAGCTGTTATCATTCACAAAGCTAATATTTTCATCTTCAGCTGTCTATCTCCTATCTGTTTTTTAATTGGTTCCAAACATAGGCAGGGAAGAAAAAAATCATTTATTGGCCTTCTGAAACTTCAGCAGCCTATGCATCTATCTCCTTCTCTCTCCCGTTTTTTTTGTTTTGTTTTGTTTTGTTACCTAATATTTTCATCTTCAGCTGTCTATCTCCTATCTGTTTTTTAACTGGTTCCAAACATAGGCAGGGAAGAAAAACATTATTTATTGGCCTTCTAAAACTTCAGCAACCTATGCATCTATCTCCCTCTCTCTCCCTTTTCTTTTTTTTTTTGTTTTGTTTGTTTGTTTTGTTTTGTTTTTCTTCTGGGAATATGCTCATGAGAAGGAGACATTGTGGGAAAGCAGGCAGCCCCTTCTCCACCCAGGAGGTTTCTTAATGGTTTCTTAAGTAGCATTGGTACCAGATGCCAGACAGAAGATGCTGTGATGTTCTTCCTTCTCAGGTGTCCTAGAATCAGAGCTGTAAATTAGCTGGGTCGTTGCCTTTTAAAAGAGGAGGAAAATATGAAGTGATAGTAGTCAAGGTCATTGTCGTGCATCCAGTGAAATCTATGAACCACCTGTCAAGGTTCTTTCTAACAGCTCTACGGACAGACACTGGCTGACTTTCTTGATCTACAGATTAGACTTTTTCTCTACATAAGTCTTTATCCTATTTGTCATTTTTAACTCCTTAGATAAAATATAGTTAACCTTATTACAAGTTAAAACAGAGCAATGTGGTTATAACATTTAGCTCTGCAGTATGCAAGGTTGTAAAGCCAACCAAAATGTTATCTCTGGAATTTGAAGAAAGGCCCCCAAATCAGCCAAGTTTCATACAAACATGTACTACTTGTAGGAACACTTAATATAAATATAGCCCCCTAACAAGAATACACAGAAGAACTG
>SJYX01022603.1:200169-214297 GCA_006410675.1 Oreotragus oreotragus
TTCATGTTTGGGAGTTCATGTACACCCATGGTGGATTCATGTCAATGTATGCCAAAACCAATACAGTACTGTAAAGTAAAATAAGGTAAAAACAAACAAACAAACAAACAAACAAACAAAACACTCATTTAGTTGGAGAATCAGGAAGGCACTCACTCAGGGTTGCATTGGCTGTGATGCAGAGACAAAGGAAGCTTCCTTGAGGAGTCTTATATCCAACTTTCTAAAAGAATTCTGATGTTTAGAGTTTTTAATAACATTCACTGCAAGTCAAAGTCATACATCTATTTTTCTTCAATTCTTTTCAACAGATTGGTAGTAACTTGCGAAATAAGATTAGAGAATTTCTGTGTCTATTTTTTTTTAATAATGAAATGTTAAATTTATGAAAACACAGAAACTGTAGAATAAAATACTGAACCCACTGGACTATAATTCTATAAATAACTACAAAGTTTAAAGAAAATAGTGAGGAAAGACACTATTTTATAGGAAAATAAGTCCTTGCTTAAACCCAAAGAAAATAATACACTCAAATACAAAGGACCAGTTTCATAAAGCGCCTAAGTCCAAACACAAAGGTATTGTACCAAAGATACATATAGTAAAGACATTGATCAAAATAACAGTGAAAGTCATGGAGAAGTATACTGAGACAAGGTTAAATTTCTATTTTTTTAAATGTTACAACTTACTTCTTTTGATGCCAGTAAGATATTATATAGCAATATTTTGTCAAGAGGACTGTCATCTTGAAATATTGTATTTCTAAGAGAAAAGAAAGGAACAAAACCAGCTGTTGGAATCATTTTCTTAGGATATGAAGATTATCTTTTTCTTTCTCTCACACAGTTAATAACTATACATTCTTGTTCTTTTTCATTGGCTGCCCCACCATCCTGAATTATCCAGGCAATATTTTGAGTTTGTCTTTGCCAGATTCTGAAGGTTTCACTTTTTCTGGACTGACATGATGTTAATTTCTCATATTACAGTTCTGATACAATGTTGGTAGTGATTTATCGGTGGCCTCAAAGAGACATGTCCAAGTCCTCACCTCTAATACTTGTGAATGTGACCTTATTTGGAAATAAAATCTTTGCAGGTATAATTAAGAATCTCCAATATTATTCACAATATCCAAAAGTTTGAAAAAACCCATAGGTCCATCAGTGAATGAATGAATAAGAAATTGTGGTACTTACATACAAAGGAATTTATTTCCTTATAAAGAAAGAAAGCCTGTAACATGTTACAACAAGGATGAAAATTGAGGGTATTATATTAAGTGAAATAAGTATTCATAAAGAATATGGTTACAGTCTACGCATCAAACTTATAGAAGCAGAAAGTGTATTGGTGGTTGGCAGGGGCTTGAGGGTGGGGAGAGAAGAGAAATAGGGAGATGTCCAACAGATACAGAGTTTCCATTTGCCAGATGAAAAATTCTAGAGTCAATGTAAATGGGCTTCCTTTGTGGCTTAGCTGATAAAGAATCCACCTGCAATGCGGGACACCTGCGCTGGGAAGATCCCTGGAGAAGAGAAACACTACCCACTCCAGTAATTCTGTCTGAGAGAATTCCATGGACTGTATAGCAAATAATTGGACACGACTGAGTGACTTTCACTTCACTTCAATGTAAATAGAGTTAGCATATACAGTAAACTGTACAGTTAAATAGGATTGGGTTTGATTTTTAAAATTAAAAAAAAAAGATGTGGGGGTCCTATCATACCTCTAGTGTAAACATAACAGGAAATAAGAGAATTCTGGCTACTTAGCATATTAATTAGTTAATTCCAACTAAATTATTTGTAATTTGCACAGTTCTTTAGATATTCTAAAGAAAAGACAGAAGGGCATATATGAAAGCAGAGTGAACAGGTTTATCTAAAAATCTTACCATTTTTATATAAGTACCTAATATATTACTAGATGTAGAAGCAGAAACCTCTGACTCTGAAGCCAGCCCATAAACTCGACGTCTGATGCAATGCGTTGTGTTAAATGCAGTTATCCACATCCAGCCTTCCTCCAGGTGATGTGCAGCAGCATTGCTCCCCTGAGCCACCTCCTTAGAGCCGTACCCAAGTGACAGGTCTCTAAGTCACAGAGCTTCGCAACACATCCCAGCTCCTCTTCACTTATGTACACCCAATAAGTGCATGCACTATGTCTTAGGCCGCTTGCCTAATTCATGCCTGTTCTTAACTTTTTTTTTTTCCCCCAGATGGAACAGAGGAACATCCTGTGTCCTTTTCTTTAAAAACATCACTCACNATCCAACCAGTCCATTCTGAAGGAGATCAACCCTGGGATTTCTTTGGAAGGAATGATGCTAAAGCTGAAACTCCAGTACTTTGGCCACCTCATGTGAAGAGTTGACTCATTGGAGAAGACTCTGATGCTGGGAGGGATTGGGGGCAGGAGGAGAAGGGGACGACTGAGGATGAGGTGGCTGGATGGTATCACGGACTCGATGGACGTGAGTCTGAGTGAACTCTGGGAGATGGTGATGGATAGGGAGGCCTGGCGTGCTGCGATTCATGGGGTTGCAAAGAGTCGGACACAACTGAGCGACTGAACTGAACTGAACTGAACTGATAGCCACTATAGAACTGGCATCTCTTCCATTAGGTTTGATGGTGATGGTAATGACCAGTAGAATTTAAATTGTCCCACCACATTCTAGTCTGGAAATAATGCTATTATAATATCTGAGGAGTATCTCTACCACAAGGACTGAAAATCACCTCTAGGAAAATCATTATTAGTGAAGGGAGATTTCCTTTCCTGGGAATGGACTGAAGGTGAATATGTTGAGAACAATTGCCCTTGGGTCTTGTGATGGTCCTCAAAGCAAGTAATTGGAAGAAAAAAATAACACTACACATCTGATTGATTTTTATATTATAAAAGATTTAATTGTATGTGATAACACAGAAACTAAATAAATTTCTTATATAATGGATATGAGTAATAAGTATCACCTGCTTTTTCTGGTAATATTCAACATAATTTGATATAATTTATATATATCAACATATTTGGCATAGTATATATAACATAATATTCTGGTACTATTCAACACTCAATATAATTTTGAGGGGCAAATAAATATAAATGCTAATTTTAAAAATTTCCACTTTAGATGGCTATGAAAATATACCACTCATTTCAGAGAGCATCATTGACTAAGGGCCCCATCTGCTGACCCTCCGGATCACCAATCACACTTGCACCAAAGCCACCCTTCTTACAGGCTACTCCCAGCCAGTGCCTGAGCACAAGGTGGGTAATAAGGCAGGCTTGTCCCAGTGAGATTTACTGAATTCCTGATATAGTGACTTTGGTTCAAAGGCTTCCCTCTGGCCTGGCTGAACCTTTTCTAGAACACTGCTCCAGTTCACAGGTCTTCTTACTCTATCCTTCTTCCTTCCCTTTCTCCTTCCATAGATGTCAGACCTATATCATGGTTTGACTAAAGGCTCTCCCTGCCTCCTCTGTCTCCCTCTCCCCATGTTCTCTTATGCTTCCCCCTGATAAATCTCCTGTCTTGACATCTGCTTCTTGGCAGGCCTGAACTAACACACTACACGCTATCACAAGTTCTAATCAGTTCGTGTTCTGTCCACTGCGCCACGCATACATACATATGCACGCGTATGAGATCGCTCACGCTTTCCTCTCATTGCTTTCTTTTTCTTGGCTCCTTTCCCAGTCTCTTTCTTATGGTTTCTTGTTTCTGAGGAATGACAATGAATGGTAGTATATTTTTTAAATAAGATACTCTTCTCTTGGCATTTTAATTATACATTGTATCTTCTTGTTAATAAAATACTTGAAACAGTAAAGAAGCGAAAGATTCCTAAGTCAAACTACTTGTGGCAATTTCAGTACTAGTTAGGGAGATACTTGGGTGTCAGAGGTCCCTCAAGTCACACTCTGTAATAAATTAAAAGACGCTTACTCCTTGGAAGAAAAGTTATGACCAACCTAGATAGCACATTCAAAAGCAAAGACATTACTTTGCCGACTAAGGTCCATCTAGTCAAAGCTATGGTTTTTCCTGTGCTCATGTATGGATGTGAGAGTTGGACTGTGAAGAAGGCTGAGCGCCGAAGAATTGATGCTTTTGAACTGTGGTGTTGGAGAAGACTCTTGAGAGTCCTTTGGACTGTAAGGAGATCCAACCAGTCCATTCTGAAGGAAATCAGCCCTGGGATTTCTTTTGAAGGAATGATGCTAAAGCTGAAACTCCAGTACTTTGGGGCCACCTCATGCAAAGAGTTGACTCATTGGAAAAGACTTTGATTCTGGGAGGGATTGGGGGAAGGAGGAGAAGGGAACGACAGAGGATGAGATGGCTGGATGGCATCACGGACTCAATGGATGTGAGTCTGAGTGAACTCCGGGAGTTGGTGATGGACAGGGAGGCCTGGCGTGCTGCAATTCATGGGGTCGCAAAGAGTCAGACACACCAAGCTGAACAGTTACTTCTGAATCATGGTATAGTCATCACGCCCCTCTTCCTTCCCTGTCCACTCCTGCCTCCAAAACAAGGATGAAGACTAGGCAGGCTTTCCCTCTTCTCCAAATTACCATGATAGTTCTGTTTCCTGCCATACAAAAGAGGAAAGCAACTTTTAAGAGTTTTACTTGTTTAACCTCTGTCAGACATATAATGGGAGAAAAATGAGTCTGTTAAGTGATGTATTTTAATATAAGTAGTTATACTCAAGTATTAAGAAGTAAGAAAATTGGAGAAATGAAGGGAACTATCCCACAGTTGTAAAATCATTATAAACCATGACTATTTATACAATTAGACTTTCTGTGTCACAGCTAACACAGCAGATAAGCTGACATCCTAGCTAGTCACCATTGCAGTAGATTCTAAATGTTGAACCCCGTAGTATGCCATCTTCTATGGCAGATAGAGCAGTATTTTGCAATTTTTATCAGATCATACAAGTCATTTCAGAAAGAATTATGTCCCTTAACAGAACAATACATAATACATTTTCTCAATTAAAGTGGATATTGAAATGATCATTTAGAAACTGGTATGTAAATATTTCATGTTAGGCCTAACATTCTAATTACCTCCATATTTATCCTCAATATGTTTGCTTACTCTCTTGTAAATTTAGAATGAAAGTTCATCTCTTTCTTTGGGTGACTGGTCCCTATACTGATTGGAAGGAAAATAAAAAGCAAACATGAAAGTGATTGCATTTGCTAAGCAAGTTGTTTTAAAAACTAAAATTTCAAATCAATTATTTTAGTTGATGGTGGACTCTATCAGTGATGAGATTGCCCACTCTTTCATATGGTATTTTACTCACTCATTTAACTATTTTATCCTCTTCTTTGCACATGAGTTCTTTTTTTTTCTTTTTTTTGATCACACCTCACAGTGCATGGGATCCTAGTTCCCTGCTGCTGCTGCTGCTGAGTCGCTTCAGTCATGTCCCACCCTGTGCAACCCCATAGACGGCAGCCCACCAGGCTCCCCCGTCCCTGGGATTCTCCAGGCAAGAACACAGGAGTGGGTTGCCATTGCCTTCTCCAGTGCATGAAAGTGAAAAGTGAAAGTGAAATCTCTCAGTCGTAACTGACTCTTTGTGACCCCATGGACTGCAGCCCACCAGGCTCCTCCGTCCATGGGATTTTCCAGGCAAGAGTACTGGAGTGGGGTGCCATTGCCTTCTCCACCTAGTCCCTGACCAGGGATCAAACCCACATCCCATGCATTGGAGACACAGAGTTTTAACCACTGGACCNAGTGAAAGTGAAATCTCTCAGTCGTAACTGACTCTTTGTGACCCCATGGACTGCAGCCCACCAGGCTCCTCCATCCATGGGATTTTCCAGGCAAGAGTACTGGAGTGGGGTGCCATTGCCTTCTCCACCTAGTCCCTGACCAGGGATCAAACCCACATCCCATGCATTGGAGACACAGAGTTTTAACCACTGGACCACCAGGGAAATACTGCACATGAATTTTTAATTCAGAGAGAATGCCTTTGGGGACAGTGGTGAAAAAGAAAGTAAATGTAATAGTGTCTCACTGCTAAAGGAAATAATCTGATTTGTTTGTTTCTGAAGTTCTATAATAATCTGAATCCAGTGTACCTTTTTGATATTGTATTTCTGCTACCCTGTACATGTTTCTTACACACCATCCAGACCAGACCACTCACTCTTTCCGGAGCATTAAGTGAGGATGCTGGCCTCTGAGTCTTCTGCTCGCACTTCCATCTTCTTAGAAATCATTAAGATGCAGCCACCAGCCCCCGGCAGCCACTCTACTCTCTGTTTTTATAAGTGTGACTCTTTTAGATTTCACCTGTAAGTAAGATCATGCAATATTTTTCTTCCTCTCTCTCTCCTATTTTGCCTAGTGTAATAGTGACTATAATTATTAATTTTGTATTGTGTACTTGAAAACTGGCAACAGATTAAGTCTTAAATGCTCTTACCACACACATATAAAGGTAACTATGTGAGGTGATGGATTTTTAAATTAAGATTATTGTGGTAATCATTTTATAATATACATGTATATCAAATCATCACATTGTAACCTTAAACTTACACAGTGTTATATATAAATTATATCTCAGTAAAGCTGTAGGGCCAGTGGCACCCTACTCCAGTACTCTTGCCTGGATAATCCCATGGACGGAGGAGCCTGGTAGGCTGCAGTCTATGGGGTTGCTNGCCTGGTGTGCTGCAGTCCATGGGGTCACAAAGAGTTGGACATGACTGAGTGACTGAACTGAACTGATATGTTTAAATATGAATCCCATGTGAGCATAGTAATTATCTTTTATATGTGACTGGTGATTGAAAACTTGCAAAATTCTGGTATGATTATTTTTTAACATGTATACTTGATTTTGTCTCAGAAGAACACACACTTCTAATTTGATCATGAAAATTAATGGTAGATTGCTTCATTACTTAGAATTTTGCTTAGGTTCTTTGTAGATACACTCTATTTCTATTGAACAACTATCTGCAAGGTAGAAAAATGCCACTGTATTCCTCAAATCTTTGTTTTCTCTTTACCATCATTTAAGATTACTCTTATCAGGGAAAGGAGTAAAGAAGCAAGCCTCGAAATCCACATACCCTAATTTAGTTAGTGCATTGTCAGATAATAGAGCCCAAAATGGGGAAAGCAAGAATAAAAACTTGTTTTGTATTATTTGAAATACTAACATTTCAAAAATACAGATGGAATTCTATTCATGTTTAATTTGTCATACTCAGTAAACCTTCTTCTAGAATATCCTTGGATTCTTTAAATCTGTAGTCTAAATAAGGCATGCCATGTTTTGGTAATTAGATGATAATAAGAAATATTTGTTCTCATCTCTTAATTCATAACTATTCTTAAATGCATAGAACATGATGGTTAAACTATAAGGGGAATCTGTTTTATTTGTTATGGATCATTTCAGTGGTGATTAGATGTCTTAAATTAGTGTGCCTATATTCATTTACTGATACCTCAGTGTAAAACTCACATAGTACAAATTCTTATAAACATTGCCTGTGTTATTGTTCAGTATCTAAATCATGTCCAACTCTTTATGACCCCATGAACTGCAAAGAAACAGAGGAAAAGAACAGAATGGGAAAGACTAGAGATCTCTTTAAGAAAATTAGAGATACCAAGGGAACTTTTCATGCAAAGATGGGCTCGATAAAGGACAGAAATGGTATGGACCTAACAGAAGCAGAAGATATTAAGAAGAGGTGGCAAGAATACATGGNTGGACATGAGTTTGGGTGAACTCCAGGAGTTGGTGATGAACAGGGAGGCCTGGCATGCTGCGATTCATGGGATCGCAAAGATTCAGACACTACTGAGCGACTGAACTGAACTGAACTGAATGTTTACTACCTAATTTTTAAAAGGAAATAAAGTATTTCAAATGTTAAAGCTCACACAGTACCCTTTCTTTATCACAATGCCATTGCCTACAAAGGAAAGCATATCTATACTTTATAAGTCAATATTAATAGAAGGAACAGAACACACAAATGTGCTATAACCATTGTTGGGTTTTTTTTTTTTTTACCCTCAGTTCAGCCTGTTCAAATCTCATTGTACAGTGGACAAACTAAAACATAACCATGCAAATAAAAAGCTATGGTCATCATGTAGTTTTTCCACATATTACTCTTTCTTTTAACTATTTAGAATCAAACTATATGTCTGCTATATTTGATACCATCCAAAAGTTACCAAAAGATTTACCCATTGTTCCAGATGTTGTATCTCTTTAAATTTTGCTGTTAGTTGCATAACATTCCCTTAAATATGTTTTTTAAGCATTAGACACTGACTTGATATTGGAAAAGGGACATGATGATATGAAAACTTATTTTCAAAATAAGGATCAAGAAAAGTGATCATAAGAATCTTTGATTTAAAGTCATCAAAGGGGGACTTCCCACTGTCCAGTGGTTAAGACCCCACACTTCCAATGCAGGGGGCATGGGTTTGATGCCTGGTCAGGGAGCTAAGATCCCACATGCTGCACAGCATGCCAAAAAAGTAAATTAATTAAAACACATTAAATAAAAGTTTTTAAAAAATTTAAATCATCAAACGTTTTTTTCAGTTCATCTTTTATTTACATCATTGGTATGCAGTAACATGTGTTGAGTGGGTGGGTATGTGTGTGCGTCTGCAAACAAAATAGGCTGTTTGGATTTCACTATCTCATTCATGAGAAGGAAGACCAACAAAGTGCTTCTTAGATGACAAGGATCTCTACCATGTGCCACCACTTTATGAAATGAAGATTTGAATGATACTCAAGAAGCTAGCAACTTCCACACAAGTACAGAGCATTCTGCATGCTCCATGACCTACACTACAGAAAAGATATACTTTTTAGCACTTCTTTAATGTACTTCATATTATTTGCTCTGTGTTGCTTAATATTCATGAGGCTTAAATTCAATTACATGTTTACTAGAATAAGAGAACTTTAATAAGCACAAAAAGACGTAAACGTTTACTGAACATCCTACATATTTGAGAGGATGCTATACAACTTGTAACAAAATTTAAAGAGATACAACATCTTGGAACAATATGTGAGTTTTTTGGTAACTATCAAGTGGTAGCAAGGACTTAACAAACCCAGGCTAAAGCCACTTTAAATAATTTTGAAAATGAATACATATGCCATATTTTCTAGATTAGTGCTGCTGCTGCTACTGCTGCTAAAGTCGCTTCAGTCGTGTCTGATTCTGTGAGACGCCACAGACGGCAGCCCACCAGGCTCTGCCATCCCTGAGATTCTCCAGGCAAGAACACTGGAGTGGGTTGCCATTTCTTTCACCAATGCATGAAAGTGAAATCACTCAGTTGTATCCGACTCCTAGTGACCCCATGGAGTGTAGCCTACCAGGCTCCGCCGTCCATGGGATTTGCCAGGCAAGATTAGTGCTAAGGATTTTTAAATTCTTGTACATTCTGTTTATAACCATATTTTGAAATCCCACTGTCTCAAGATAATCATCTTTCTTCTTTTTTAGTTGCTCAAGAATTTCCCCATTCTATGACACATCAAAAATTTACCCATTCAACTGCCCTTCAAAATTCAAAACTCAAAGATTATCTTTTCTTCTTTTTTCCCTAATTTTTCAACAATAAAGAAAAGAACTAGAGTTTTAGCATGTCTTCTTTCAAAGAAATCTTGAAAAACAAAACAGAGCAATTGAAAATAGCATAGATTTTTTTCCTGTTTGGTGATTCACCTGACCTGCTCCCTTTATCCAAATATTGCATCTTATCCAATCATTCCAGTCCAAATAGAATCAGCTTTTTCTCAACAAGCACATTCATAATTGGATACAATTGTTCTGCTTTAAAAATCCCATAACTCCTTCCCTAATCCAGTATTTCAAACCTCACTTAACCAATATAGACAATTTAATTAATCAGAAATTATTTGCAACTAAATAAAAGGAAAGGAATTTACAATCCAGCCTTTGAATAAATAACTTAAACCATATTAATACTATAAATATTTATATTAATACATAAATGTAAAATTATAGTTTATAAAGTAATACTCAATATAGTCTGTTGATTATATAAATAAGAATATTTATAAAGTAACATCTTAACATGTTACACATATTACTTGATAAACAATTTTTATTAAATGTAGAATATTTTTGGATATATATTTCTCATTAATCCAACATTCATCTTAGAATTTCAAGAATCCTAAAGTCAAATAATTTAGGATAGCAGAAAACATAGTTTTGTCTTTCTGTTATTCAGACTATCGAGTTGGAGACTATTTCAAAGAGAATGAAAAAGTCACTTGGAAGTGCTGTCAAAATGGGTTGAAAAGTTTAGCCTTTGTAAGAAGGGAGACCAGTTAGGAGGTTATAGCTGTAATCCAGGTAAATGCCAATTGGGTCTCAGGTGACATGTTGGCAGTTGGAAGGGCAAAGTGGAGATTGCTATAAAAGACATTTTGAAAGAAGAAATAAGTTTAACAGACCGTTTGAAAATAGGGCATGGAAGGAAGGGGAGTCTCAAAGATAACTCTAAGATTTTGGAATGGGAAACTTGAGGAACTGTAGGTGCCAAACTTGAGGAATTGTGAGTGCCATTAGCTGATAATGGGATTCCCTGGTGGCTGAGATGGTAAAGCGTCTGCCCGCAATGAGGGAGACCTGGGTTCAGTCCCTGGGCTGAGAAGACCCCCTGGAGAAGGAAATGGCAACCCACTCCAGTACTGTTGCCTAGAAAATTCAATGGATGGAGGAGCCTGGTGGGCTACAGTCCATGAGGTCGCAAAGAATCAGACACGACTGAGTGACATCACTTCATTTATTAACTGTTAAAGAGAAGCTGTGAGCAAGTGTCAGTTTCAAGGAAAGAAGCTAAATTCAATTCTGGAGCTACTGAGTTTCAAAATCTCTATGAAATGAATAACATTGTTATTATAGTTTTACAAATGAGGAATAGGAGGCAGTAAGTAATTTGGCCAAGGTCACACAACTAGTGAAGAGAGAGAGCCAGAATTTGAACACCTGCAGTTTTCTTTCTTATTAGCCCAGTGAAAATTTAAATCCTTGGAGTGTCACAATCTGTCTTTTTCTTTGGAAGCAATTATAGGTGGTAAAAAAAAAAAAAAAAAGTGTAATTGATATCTGTTCTTTGTCAGCCCAGAACAGTTGTGTTTTCTTAAAGACCCAATACCTGGTTTTCTGACCTAAATTGTCCACTTATTATAATCCAACTCCTAGGATCACTGATTGGTCACTGAATCCAGGTTAAACCAATCACTACATTTCCTTAAAAACTTTTAGCTTGAAACCTAGGAGTTTCTTGAAATTGCAAACTTGGGTTTGCCGAATAGCCATGTTTCTAATTCCAAGGAGGGAGCTGTGTGATAGAATGAAGCCAAAAATAATGGATCTGAGGCAGGGGAAGTGGAGGACTCCTGGCAGCATTTGAACTTGATTCCAATCATTCTTGAAGCCTAGCTGTATCTCCTACCTCTTGTGGTTTGGTTACATGAGCCAACAATCTTTTTTCTGCTTAATATGTTTTAAGTCAAGTTTCTATCACTCACTCACTCAGAAGAGTCATGGTTGGTAAAACCACACACCACTGGGGGAACTTGAACAACTTATTTAAAATCCCTCAGTTTCCTCATTTGCAAATGGGAGAAGCAGACATGCACTTTGCAGGATTTTTCAGAAGATAAAATGATATAGGTGAACAATTTACCTTTTCTTACTTAAAACTCAGTGTATTACCTTAAAAAGTACTAATCATGTTCTTGGAGCTCTTTCACCTGTTCTCTCTTTTAGAATGAATGGTTGATAACCTAGCACGGGGCACACCTCTCTCCCTGGAGCACTGTAGGTTGCCCCTTACAGAGACTCTCAAATCCCTAGTTCACCCATTCTCTCCTGCTGCATTTACTACAGCTTTATATAAGTGGTGAGAGTGAGGGGCAAGTGTCTGCTTAATTTTTGTATCCACAGCATATGACATAGTACATAGTCCTGAAGATTTCCTCAGTAACTCTTCTATAAAGATTAGAAGCAGGTTGAATTTCCTTAAAAATAGTCATAGGATATGATGGTCTAATCCCCACCATATTAAAAAGTCTCAGTAAGCATTCATTAGTGCTCCAAAATCCACATCAGTGGCTTTTTGTCTGTTAATTGCTATGTTATATTGATTTTGCAAAGTTGCAGCTGAAATTCAGCTTTTTTCTCTCCTTTCATTCCTTCCTTCCTCCCTTTCTTCCATCTTCTCCCCTCCTCCTTTTCTCTTCTTCTCTGGATCTCTTCCTCTCTCTTTTTTCTTTCTTTCTGTACATTAGGAGCATATTCTGGATTCAGAATCCCAGATGCTAGATATTTCTTTCACACTTTGCTCTTTCTTGTGAGCTATTATGACCCCTTGGAACCATTTCTGTTACTACTCAGGTCAGCAAGGAAGGGTTGCTCTAACAAGAGATCAGAAATAAGGCCTTAAGTCAAACATCATGCTCTGATACTTGAATATTTAAGCTATTTGTCAGCTTTTGGCGTGAGCAATGCACAGAGTTATGAATTTTACCAAGTGCTTTAAGTTTAAAAAAAAATGATGGTAGGAAAATAAGGAGAAGGCAATGGCAACCCACTCTGGTACTCTTGCCTGAAAAATCCCATGGACGGAGGAGCCTGGTAGGTTGCAGTCCATGGGGTCGCTAAGAGTCAGACACGACTGAGCGACTTCACTTCCACTTTTCACTTTCATGCATTGGAGAAGGAAATGGCAACCCACTCCAGTGTTCTTGCCTGGAGAATCCCAGGGACAGGGGAGCCTGGTGGGCTGCCATCTATGGGGTCACACAGAGTCGGACACAACTGAAGCAACTTAGCAGCAGCAGGAAAATAAAAACTCTAACCTTTTCCAAGTTTACACTTAATGACTTTGTTAGTGAAGGTATGGAATCTAAAAAAAAATGCTATGCCTTCTTTAGGTGTCAAGAACTGGTATGTATAGAATAAGTGTATATTCAATGCTCACCTGTAATGAAGAATGCAAAGTAATTAGGAAGACACAGATTTCAACATTGGTTTCACCCAGTTTAGCAAATGTTGCTAAGATCTTCATACCTAATTTAGCATCTTACTTATAGGAGAGAGGTGGGTGATATTTTCATTATAGGTAAGAAATAGGAATCTAAGAAATTCATTACCTTTAATGCTTATTATGGACAGTTGCCAGGCATCACTGCATTTCACACCAATAAAGAACTAGAAGAGAACAACTTAAATGAGCAGTGTTTTAAATGAACTAGAATTTTTACTCTTTTTGATATTTCTTTTAGATATTTTACTACAAAAATTTTTACTCTTTTTAAATGGGAGAATATTTCTTTTCCAGAAGTTTTCACAGTATATATTATTCTTTTTTTCAATGGGAATGTTTGCTGCCAAATACCTGCTTAGGATATGAAAAGCCAAATTTAACTTTTCTTTAGTACAGCCTGGCAATTAAGCTTTTGCATTAGAAGATATTTGGCTTATTCATTGTAATAATGGTTATCATTATGGAAAGAGTTTGTTAAGTATTCAGATCCTACTGGACCATATATATGTTACACAAAAAATAACCCCCATTTTCAGAGAATTCATATCACAAAGAAAATGCCCCAAGTTAGACACACATGTGTACACTGTACAATAATCACCAAAATGTCTATCTTACATTTGCTTTATGTTGACAAGTTCAAAAAATCATAAAAATATATCTATATAGTCATTTGTATATTCTTGTATCAGTCCTCTAAGCATAAACATGCTAATTTATCTCCTATTTTACGGATGTGAATAGAGGTTCCTGGTAGTGTACCCAAGGCCACAGAAGTGAAAAAGGTCAATTATCTTTCTGCTATTCCATGTATCACATCACTTCTGTGTCTGAATAGGTTTGGTCATAGACAAAGTTGCAAACTTGGTGAAGATTGTCCTATTTGACTCAGCTTCCTATTCTGGAGTTTTCTTTCTTGTTATGTGCTTCACTTTCATGAAGCTCTCTTAACTGTGTCTTCCAACACATAGTCCCTTC
>SJYX01022603.1:238055-260895 GCA_006410675.1 Oreotragus oreotragus
GAAGACTCTTGAGAGTCCCTTGGACTGCAAGGAGAGATCCAACCAGTTCATTCTGAAGGAGATCAACCCTGGGATTTCTTTGGAAGGAATGATGCTAAAGCTGAAACTCCAGTACTTTGGCCACCTCATGCGAAGAGTTGACTCATTGGAAAAGACTCTGATGCTGGGAGGGATTGGGGGCAGGAGGAGAAGGGGACGACCAAGGATGAGATGGCTGGATGGCATCACGGACTCGAAGGACGTGAGTCTGAGTGAACTCCGAGAGATGGTGATGAACAGGGAGGCCTGGCGTGCTGCGATTCATGGGGTCACAAAGAGTCGGACACGACTGAGCGACTGAACTGACTGAACTGGCCGTTGTGTACTTTGAGCACCCAGTGCTGATGTGCAGCATGACCACTGGGTCTGCTCCCCACCTGCAGATGCCAGAGCTGTAAAGACTGCCTTGCCTTTTTTCTTGCCTCTTTTCCTCTGACCACTGAAAAGATTGCAGGGCAAACCCCTTCTTCCACTGCACAACCCTTCTTCATCCCTTATATACAAATTTGAGATGAAATGAATTAGTAGTGAGCAACAAAGATGCACTTTGTTATTGCAGTTTAGTTACTACATCATAGATATTACAGTCTTGGCTAGAATCATGTATTTTCATAAAGTCAGCTACAGGAAAGGCAAAGGTTAAAGCTAATCAGAGTCAGAGTAGGTGTTGGTTTCCTAGGTTGTCTGTAACAAGTTACCACCAGTCTGGTGGCTTCCAACACAGAAATGATTTCTTCAGTGGAAGCCAAAGCCCCAAATCAAGATGTTGTCAGGGCAGCACGCCCCCTGGAGGCTCAAGGCGGGAATTCTTTCCATGCCTCCTAGCTTCTGATGGCTGAGGGCAGTGCTGGGTGGTCCTTAGCTTGTGACTGCATCCTGTGTTCACATTGCCTTTTTCTCCCTGTGGGTCTCTTAGAAGGACTCTTATCATTGGGTTTAGGATCCACCCAGTAAATCCAAGATCATCTCGTCTGAAGATTTTTAACTGATTACATCTGCAAAGACCCTTTTTCAAAATCAGGTCATACTCACGTTCATAGGTTTGGAGGGTAGAATGTAGATATATTTCTCAAGGGGACTGCCATTCAGTTTACCATAGAGGTCCAAGAGTTAGACCCTTATAGCCAGAAACCATATGCAAATCCATGACTGGTTAAGTGACTTACAAACTCTTTGAGGGAAGGTGTTACATTTTAGGCTGTGTGTAGCCACCAGGACCCTGAGGATCACAGAGTGGAGACTCAACAAAACAAAGGCTGAAAGCTTTGTCTTGGCATCCAGCATTATTAGAGACTGGATTCATGGAAATAGATGGTGCAGATAAACATCCCAACTCCTGCTCCTTCTGAGAATTTGATTTTAGTGCATTTCTCTTCTCTCGAAAAGCAGTTCTCTGCATCTTAGCAGGCAGTTTATGTGAATTCAAGAAAATGCCTTCCACAACCCTCAGGTTAATTATGTTATGTAGAAAAACACCCTGCTTCATATTGTTCTTTACTCATATTTGTCTACTGAAGTGTGATTAACTCTTCATAGGGTCACTACCCTGCTGATGTGAAGGTTTCAAACCTTGCTGCCACCTAAAAGAAAGCTTTTCTTGAAAACTGATTCAGTAGAAATGCATAGCTTGATGCAGCGGGCTCTGTTTTCTCTTTCTCTTTCTCACACACACATACACACACACACACACAAGCACACTTCTCCTCTTTGTTAATGACACTCCTGGTTGATTTATTGATTGCCTGTAACACCACTGGCTTTTCTTGAATCACTTGTGATCTTCCCAGCTGTAAGTGCCACCCCCAGTGGAAAGTTGCCCCAAACTGGGATGTTTTTATTGCTGTTTGACTTCCCCAACTTGACTGGTCAGGGCTGAACCTTCTCAGCTTCCCCGGAATAAGCTCCTTAAGCCTTCTCCCTCCAAAGCATCTGTAAACAGTTGAAGGTCATGATTGTTCACTCTGCAAGATCGATATGCCATTAAATTGTGACAAAAAGGACTGCCAGACCATTAAGGCCTCCCTCATACCCTCAGTAATCCTGATAAAGTGATGAGCTGTTTTAACCTCTCTGGCTCCCATTGCGAGCCGAGTAGCAAACTCCTAACTGCCGAGATAACCCTTTCCGCAAAGTCAGGACAACCCACAAATGACTGACACTGATTTTGAGCTCCTTCTCTTGTGTATTTTTTTTCCCCTGCTGTTGTCAAGTCACTTTTTAAATTTAATCTGTTGGGGATTTTTGTTGTTGTTGTTGTTCTATACAGTCTGAAGTCTGGTATTATTCTCAAAAATGTTTTGACTCAAAACTGCTTTGTTCTGAGGTGATCCAGCCTCATCTTGTACACGAATAGACCCATTGCCAAGTGGCTGAGAGACAGCAGTACCCCTGGGGACTGAGAATGACATGGAGCTAGTTCACCCCAAACACAGAGAATTTGCCTAAACTCAATCAGTCTTAGACATGTGGTGAGTTCAAGGCAATTGAATTTGTTGGATTTCTGTCTATTTTATTTTCTTAGCAGTAACAGATGAGGGGAAAGGGAGAAGGTTTTAGTAAAATGGAAGAAAGACAGCTTTTATGAACTGAAAATATTTTTCATGGATCTAAGCATTCTGGAAACTACTTTAAAACCAAATCTAGACCAACCTAGTCTTGCTCAACATTACATGATGAGTTCACTTATTATTTGAAGAATGTTGCTTTCACCCAGCTAATGCTAAATTCAATGGCTACTATGAACTGATATCCAGTGTGTTTGAAAAATCCAAGACTATTTTGCCAGATAAAGTTGATCTCACCCTGTTCACTGATGCTGAAGTTATCTGATATCCAAGTATATGGTTTTACATTTTTGTCTCTAGTTCCCATGTTCTTTACTAGCCCTGTTGGCCGTTGTAAGCTAATATAAATCATAACTCAAAAGGGCTTAGATTTTATACCTGATGTATACCTGTACCACTTGCATGCCCATATACACACAACGCTCTTTTCTGAACTGTTCTAAAACGTAAATACATCATCTGGGTTGCAAAATCATGTTTGAAAAGTTATATCTCTAGCATCTCACTTCATTCATATTTTTTTGTCTTATACTTTTTAGAAGATTATCAAATATAGAAAGATCTGAAGGCCATTACCCCAAATGTGCTTGGTAAAATGCACCTTGGTCTCAGTTCCTGAGGCTTTGCTACAGTTTCATCAGCTAATTGCACACAAGACTTTCTGAGCACAAATACCTGTTCATTTAGTCCACATTCTATTTAGCTGATTTGCAAGCATGAATTTTCAGGGAAAGCTTCACCTCAATTCAGGTCTGGCCCTTAATAGCTTATTATGTCAACAAAACCTATCTTCAGATGAAAAACCAAACACTTAAAACCAGCAGGAGTTGCAGGTAGTAAACAGAAAGAAAACAGGCTTAATATCTGCTGAGACCATTAGCATCTCATCTGCGTGTCTTTCTTCAGCACATCAGTGGTATAATCTAAGAGGGCGCAAGAACCAGAACAAAGCTTCAGGTCAATGAAATCATTCACTGATCCACCAACAAAGCTGGTTAAGTGGTGTATTAGCTTAAAATCTCTTACATGCTGCTTAGACATCATTGCATAGGTTATGAAATGAGGCAAACAGACTCTTTAAATGGTACCACACATTAGAGGATTTTTTTCTGCTTTGTCTTGTTTGTTTGAACCCCCATATTAATCCTGAGTTTCAATTTTACGGCTTTGAATTTGCTCTGTACATCCTGTGACATAAGTTAAATGGATAATGATGACGTAATGAAATAGAAGATGTCTCATCCCTCCTGTAAAGTGTTATCATGCCAAGCCCTGTTTACAGATTTCTAGCTTATGTTGCTCATTAACATATTAAATATGTGTTGTGGACTTACTAGGTGTCCTATAGTTTGCTAAATTTCTGGAGACACAATAATGAGCAATATCAAGAAGCTTCTATGCCTCATGGACAAGTGTTTCCATCTTCAAGAGCTTCTATTCTATTACAGCAGAGAAATTAGAGCAATAAGGCTTGCAATAGTATTTCCTTTTCCAGCAACTTGAGTCCTTTGTGCTGGTATTTGCATTCTGACTCAAATGAGTAACCACTAATAACAGAATAAGAGTGGCTCACTAATTCGGAACAGAACAGACAGAGGTCCTTAATGCCATTCCTTAGAGCACACCTCACTGGCTGATTGGTAAACTTTTTCTCTTTCCTCCACTTAATCATGAGTCTAATTTCTCCATCAATTGGTGAGCTACCTACACTTTGGTCCAAACCACAGCTGATGTATATCCACATTGCACTTCATGTATTTAATAGTATGGCTGGTTGTCAAACACATGTTGGGAAGCAAATTTATCTATCATGCTCACTTAGGCAGAGTGTCATGGAGTCCTGACCCACTCATTCAGAGGAGCTTCCAATAACAGGCATCCTTTAGCATAAAAATACTCTCTGAATCAATCACCCCACATTCCAATGTATTACCTGAAGGTAAAATGTGCTACACATTAGGAGGAAAGATGGGAGAAAGGAAGGGAGGAAAATGAGGACAGAACAGAGGAAAGGTCTTGGCACAGACTGAGCAAGCATAGCCACTAAATCATTCTAAGGAATGCAGTGGTGCAGATTGTTTATCTTACCACGCTCTGCCTTCCATTGTTTGGAATGGAAAAACTTGAAAATTAAAAACTCTGTATTTACATTCTCCTTGGGAGGTATGGAGGATTCTAATAAATCTGTTTGGCTGACTCCAGGAAATCTGCCTCTTTTAGTTGCATCACACCCAGCTGTTTGCATTAAAGTTCATCCAATTTGATTTTCATTTGTCAGACTGATGCCTTTGATGTCAAAATTACTCTCGCCATTGCATTTAGCCCTTAAGAGTTTCCAGCTGCCATTGGCTCTGTAGCTGCGTTGAGGTCTTAAGCCAGTCTTGGGTCATATTTTTCTACTTTGCAGTTGTCTAAACTCTATGTAGGTGACCTCATTCAGCTTGATGACCTAACTCGAGACACTCGTCCAAGATGACTTGGGAGCTGCTGTTGCATTGTGCTCACCCTCTGGTAACCAGCTTTGGCTGTATCTACTTCTCATGGAGAGTACACAGTTCATACCAACATCTTCTGTTCATTTGGACAAAGAATATGTTCAATTCCGTTTGGAATCACTGATTGCCACCTGATTTACAATGTCTCTTTTTCTCCTTCAGAACAGATAACCTCTTAGTGTTGAATGAGTCACAAATTGGTTTGGGGATCATAAGTAGACCACAGAGTATTGAATCAACATTTAAAGAGCTCTTCAGTGTCACAGTATTCAGTTCTGTTCTTTGGGATTCTTTATGAGAGAGACGTCTATTGTTCTCTTTCCTTTATAGAGGTGAAAACCAGGAGGTTAGGTAAAGTGTACAAAAGGCTTTTTTTTTTTTCTTTCCCTAATAACTTTCTAGGCAAAACTTTGCTCTGCAAACTTTTGGCCACACTAATTTCTGTTTGTAGAATTCTGTGTGATTTGATCCAAAACTTTTTTACTTATCTATCTTTTTATTTATCTAATCCTGTTCCTTCTATATTTCCTCTCTGAAGAGAATACAAGTTACCAACATTCTGATCTCTGTCTCATGAGTGCATTTTTCCATCACCAACTTAAAATGTGTTGAGTTTATTTTCTCTGAGAATCAGTTACCTCATTTGTAAATAGGACTCTGTACTTCCATTTTAGAGTCTTTATAAGGATTAATTGAAACAATAAGAAAGAATATCATTCTGACTGGTACCTAGAAGTATGAGAAAGGATAGTTCTCCTCTTTCTCTTAGTATGAAGGTAGCACTGGGTTACAAAGCTATTAGAAAAAAATTTAAAAAATTACAGATTTATCTAGAATCACCCTTTCTGAACTGAGAAAACATTTATCTGGAGAACTGAGTCTGATTCTATGTGAATTTTCTCTAAAAAGTAACTCCCTCCTAACCCCAGATTCAATGTACTGTTTTCTACCACTTTTGTAGCAAATTGCCACGTATTTAGTGGCTTGAAACACAGATTTATTATAATTTTGGAGGTCAGAAGTCCACAGTGTGCTGGCAGGGCTGCACTCCTCCTGGAGATTCTGGGGGAAATCTCTTTCCTCGTCTTTTCCAGTTTCCAGAGGCTGCCCACATTCCTTGGCTTATGGCCTTGTCACTCCCTCCTCTGTCTCAGGTGTCACATCCCCTTATCAGACTCTCCTCCTTCTTCCTCCCCGCTCCTCTTTTTCTTCTTATAAGGACTCTTGTGATTACACTGCACCCAAGGAGATAACACAGTATAATTTCCCCATGTCAAGATCTTTAAACTTTATTTAAGCAATGTCCCCTTTGCAACATAAAGTAACATACATGAGTTCTGGGCATGGACATCTTTGGGAGGCCAATCTGCTCCCTACCCCAGCTAATAGTTTGATTTTGAAGGTCTCCTCTTTGAGTTGAAATCCATTTTTCATTCGTTAGTTCTGTATCCTTTAATAAACTTACTGATATTTTCAGTTACTGAAATCTTAAAAGGTAGATAACCTTATGCTTTTTTAAAAATAAAAATGCAACAATCAATGTCTTGCTCATACTACTTTCCTGCTTATAACCCCTATTTCCTTTTCGGTTTATAGACAATGTTTAACTGCTGTACTTCTTTGGTTGGTCTGTTTCTGGCTTAGGTGTTCTCAAAGTGTAAGCTCCCAGAAAGCAGATCTTTATTGTTGTGGGATTTTATAAAAGAATTTGCTCAACCCAGGACATATCACAAAATGAATCCTATTTAATAACTATATTATTTACCTTCTTTCCCTTAATTTTTCTTGAAAGGCATAGTTAAGAAAATGGCAGATTTATAGTGGTTTCTCTTTCAGTTTTTAAGCTGCTTTTTCTATATTTTGCTATCACAGAAAAGTATTTTACTATATAATATGGAGGCAGAGAGATGAGCATTCCTTCCAATATCTACCATTCTAATTGTTACATGTGTAGGATCTATTTATATGTAACAATCCAATCACTAGTCTAAGAATTTCACATGCTATGACTTAATTCCAGAAACATGTAATATATTCAGATGGAAACAGAAAAGCAATTTTTGTTTTTGAACTTGTGTGTGTCTGTGTATGTGTGTGTGTGTATAAGTTCTAAGAAGACATTCACTCAAGTGATAGTAAATTTAAATTTATTGAATGTGCTGACTGGATTTTCCAGATCTGAGGAAAAATAAACATCTTTGAAGCCAAATTTTCTTTTGAACTTTATATTAAAATGTGATTAAGATAGGCTGTAATTCTGGAGGGCATTTTATCCTTGAGGGTGGTGGCTTTTAATTGGAGCATTCTGCACCATGGTACACTTGTTAAGGACAAGCAGGATACTCAGTTAATAAAGGCACCTACATTCCATTTCTGGCCAGGACGCTTTGTCTCTAAGGACCTTGCATTCAGAAAAATTTCCCCAGCTGGCTTTTTCTGGAATGCATGAGCTTCTCCCCACTTTTTTTTTTTTTTTTTTCCCCAGCCCTGGGTATATAGTTTAATTTACATTAATGGATCTCACCAACTTAAAACTGGTTTTCAAAAGTTGGTCTCTGGAACCTATGTGATTATGAAGACAATGTCTAATGAATATCTCCATGTATGTGTCACCATTTCCAGTTAAATCTCATTCTGATGTCATTGGAATTCCAGCTTATTGAAAAGATTACAGAAGATTATCATTATCCCTAAAAATCTGAAAACCATCAGCCTGCACGAAGTTGAAGTCTAGTTTCATAGATTATTCTTAAGTAGAGCTATCATTACTCTTGACAAACTGCTTTACAAGAATATTGGGGCAGCAGTTGCCTTCCTGTTTTTCTTCTTTCTTATTCCTTCGTTTCTTTACTTCTTTCTACTTCTGTCTTTCCTTTCTTTCCTTCTCAGTCTCTTTCTTCCTCCACCTCTCTTTCTTTTCTTTGTTCTTGTCTCTATTTTTTCCCCTGTTCTTCCTGTCTCTCTTCCTTCTTTCATTCTCTGTCCTTTCTCTTTCTTTGTAATGGGACAGGATACAGGAAATGACACATCCAGCCTTCTCCTCTACACACATGTGATGGTAGGTTCTGATTCCTTGTTTTCCACTCTAAAGTGGTGTACACAAAAATCTAAAAACATCTGTGAAGTCAAGGGTCTGATTTTTTGGCAGCCACACAAGAACTTAAGCAGTGAAGTGATTATTTTTCTTCAAAGTAGCCTTATACAATATAGGTATTTAGTGAGTGCTTCCATTACTCAAAGTATTTTGAAACTCCTCTTTTGAATCTGCCTTCTGTGACAGTCTCAGAGTGCCTCACTACATTTTAACCACTCTTCATTTGATTCAAAATGCATTCCTTGTATTAATCATTTACTTTTTGTACCAGACATAAGTTCAATGCCTTTTGCTTATTTTCAAATGACAACTCTAGGAATGAATGTTTATCAACACCAAGGACAATCAAAAGAATGCACCCACTTAAAGATCAAATGTTTTTAAACTTTTATCCAGTGATTGGCAATAGCTGGAATATCGAACAAAACTCTAGATATGCTGCTCAATCCAACATGATAGCTAAAATTAAGAAATGAATTTTAGAGGTAAATATACATAATAAAACTCTAAGTGCAAAATCATTCATACAGCATGGTATGACACACACAAAAACGTACCCCTCCATACGTTTATATAAAAGAAATTACAGTGTTTAAAATGGTTACTTTTAAGTGATCAAATTGTGAGTGGATTCCTTCTTTTTCTAATTTACAGAGTATACACAACTACTTTTGTAATCAAAGAAGAGAAAAAAATGTAGCTTGGGCTCATAAAGATAATTCTAAATATAAATATTTAAAATGCTGTGATTGATGACACCATCATTAGAATAAAAGCATAACCTTTAAGGGTTCATCCATATTTCAATTCATCTGGATTATTTTTGATTAGAAATAGTCATATTAATTTAAGGCAGGATTGTACAAATATATAACACATGTTTGTAAAGCACTACCAACTTTTCCTCTTACACACATAGGTAATGACTTTAAAATCACAGCTATTGAGCCATGGTCTGAGCATCATAGAACTCTAGATCTAATAGGTATCTAGTTAATCTGGTAAGGAGCTCTAGTTCGTAGAGTCAGCTATACTATACTCTAAAAGGCAAACACTTACATTAGCTGGGCCAGTGATAAAAATAAGCTTAAGATCTCTTCCATCTCTAAAATTTAGTGAATCTTTTTATTCACTGGTTTGGTAATAATTACTAAATAGGTGGCTGCTCCATTAGTAATGTTACCCATGGCAAATGAAATTGACCAGAGGCAACAAAGAAAGGGTTTGATGGATTGTCCCTTAAATCATATTGGAATTTCCCCAGATTAATTTGGCAATGGTTGTAGCATCTCAGAAACAATAAGAGTTAAGCATGCCATCTCTTACAGCTAACCAACTGCATTTTCACCTTTTTCAGAAACGAGAGGCTCTTGTTTTTACTCTAAGTAAAATTCTCTTCAAAGTCTCCTGCTTGAGTGTTTCTAGACCTAATACTACTCTGTATGACTTGAGGATTCTAGAAAATACACAATGCCAAAAGAGTAAAATGCAGTGAATTTTAAGTAATCACAGATTTCACTGTTTTCCCCTTAATTTTCTGACTACTCATCTTCCAGCCTTCACTTCTGTATTATTCAGAGTAATGCTGTATGCTATTACCAGCTCAGTTCAGTCTTTCACTCATGTCCGACTCTTTGTGACCCCATGAACTGCAGCACGCCAGGCCTCCCTGTCCATCACCAACTCTCTGAGTCCACCCAAACCCATGTCCATTGTGTTGGTGACAGCATCTAACCATCTCATCCTCTGTCGTCCTTTTCTCCTTCTTCCCCCAGTCCTTCCCAGCATCAGGGTCTTTTCAGATGGGTCAGCTCTCTGCATCAGGTGGCCAAAGTATTGGAGTTTCAGCGTTAGCATCAGTCCTTCCAATGAACACCCAGGACTGATCTCCTTTAGAATGGACTGGTTGAATCTCCTTGCAATCCAAGGGACTCTCAAGAGTCTTCTCCAACACCACAGTTCAAAAGCATCAATTCTTCAGCTCTCAGCTTTCTTCACAGTCCAACTTTCACATCCATACATGACCACTGGAAAAACCATAGCCTTGACTAAATGGACCTTTGTTGACAAAGTAATGTCTCTGCTTTTCAATATACTATCTAGGTTGATCATAACTTTTCTTCCAAGGAGTAAGCGTCTTTTAATTTCATGGCTACAATCACCATCTGCAGTGATTTTGGAGCCCATAAAAATAAAGTCAGCCACTGTTTCCACTGTTTCCCCCATCTATTTCCCATGAAGTGATGGGACCAGATGCCATGATCTTCGTTTTCTGAATGTTGAGCTTTAAGCCAACTTTTTCANACACAGACACAAACATGCAAAAAGATACCTATCTTCCCCTCTGACCTCATTCACCTCCGCCCACACAAGCTTTCTGCTTCATCTATGAAGTGGCGATGATTGTCGCATTCAGTGTAATGCTGATGCACAGAGAACATCAGTGGAGTGCAGGGAATGAGAAGGACCTCAGCTACAATACCTCAAATTAGAAGTTGCTCTTGAAAATCTATCCCTGAAATAAAAGTAATCAGAGGACTATACTAGACTGAATTCAAGTGACACTGTTTTAAGCACAAACAGCAGAAGTGAGGGACATTGGTGCCTCTTACACACAATAGCAGTGGCCAAGAATGGCTTGTCATTAAAACTACTCAAACTTCCTTTTAAAGAAAAGAAGTGCCTTTGTTCTCTCTACCCCTCTACTAGGAGCAATCTTTTTCCATCTGATATAAATTATGGTTCAAGTTTCGTGAAACAAGGCTCTAGAAAGATATCTTTTACTCTGCCAGCACTGACATTATAAGTTTGCATCAAACCACGTACTGTGAGGATGGTTATTACAGAACATTAGAGTCACATTGTACAAAAGAAGGTTTGGAAGAAATAAATGGAAGAATAGAACTACAGAATAATATGGGGCTAATTCACGTCACTTATATTTAATACATAGGAAAATATTGTAGGTGTAATTAGAACGAGAACACAGAGAAATAAACCAGGACAAGGAAGAGAACCTGAAAGGTTAGAAAGAAAAGGTATGTCAGATGAATGTTGATATTACAGAAGAGATCACTTGTCCATACCATCTCTAAAAACTAAGTGACTAAACTTTAACCTTAACCAAAGTCATGGTTAGTTCTTCATTTTACTATGCAAAATTCTTTCCAATGTCTCCCATTTGACTGTGTCTATGCCTAATTATATTCTGACCAGTAAGCTTTGGAACATTTTTTTTTTTTAAGACAATATGCAGAAAATTGAAATAAATAATTTCCAAGGCAAATATACCAAGAATTGGAGGCCTAAGCATCTTCCTTTGGAAAGAATAAATTCTCTTAAAGAAGATATTATGGAATTTTATTCTAGTCTTTCTTAGAAATTACAGCTGTACTTTATAGAGCAAAATCTGGAAATCATAACATTTCAAGACAAGAAACTCAAAACTTTCTGGCATAAGTGTGAGCCAAACCCTTTGGTGAACAAAACATGGTCCAATAAAACTAGTCTAGTCTTACTGGGGTGGAAATGAGAACAATCAGAGAAGCACAGAGCGTTAGAATTACTTTTAAAGGGGAAGATGCTGGAAGAATTCATCCTGAAAAAAATATACATGAACTGCTAAGAAATGCCTCACTTACCACGAATAAGGAAGGTCTAATTTACAAAAATAATCACGTTCTACCACCCTTGAAGAAACAACTTGATTAAATATCTAAATGAGTTGACTTTAGAAACACCTTGGACATATTTTACCTGGGCTTCATAAGAAAGCCTTTGTACAGTGTTATACACAGGGGTAATCTGTTAAAATAATTATTAAACTTGGGAGACATGCACAGGTCTTGGCCAGATAAGTACAGCCCCATAAGCTTCATCAGATAAAGAAGCCGGCAAAGTGCCGCAGAACATTTCCATTAGAGGAACAGTTTGGTTCTCTCGATGTATTAATGAGGTAGGGGAAAAAGAACAGGCAGTCAAGTCAGTCCATCCGCACATAATAAAGTACAGGGAGACCATGTTGGAGAGGGAAAGCCACATCGTTTATCTTGGCGGGAAGAGCTCCGTGTTGGGTGGCATTTTTCAGTCACGTTGTATTGTGCTAGGGCTTTCCCAGTCCTTCTGATAGATCTGCTTTTTCTTTAATAATACATTGGGTTTGTATAACCCTTTTCTTCCTAAAAGCACCAAGTACTTTTCATGGATTTTTTATTTCATTTATCCTCATCAAAGGGAGTTTTAAAAGGCCAACAAAAGCTGTCTGTTTTATAGGCAAGAAAGAGAGGTTCACAGAGGCCAGCTGATATGCCCATGGTCCCAGGGAACATGTGCTGCAAGGCATAACCACCTGTGTCCATCAGCAGATGTACTGAATGGCCACAGAGGGGGTTGGAGACCCTGTTGTTAGGTAATCTAGCACATCCATGGCACAGAATCCATGATACAGAATGCCCCTCATGCTTGTTTAGGCTTCTTACTCTAGGCCAGGAGTTAGCAACCTATGACCCAAGGGCCGGATCTGCACTGTGGCCTTCTTATGTATGGCCCACAAGTTAAGAATGATTTGTACATTTCTAAATGGTTGAAAAAAATCAAATGAAGAGTATATTTCATGACCTGTGAAAAATCATATGAAATTCAAATGTCAGCATTCCATAAGTAAAGTTTTATTGGAACTCAACCATGTCCATTCATTTACTTTTGTCTGGCTGCTTTTGTGCTGGAGAGCAGATCAGGGTAGTTGTCACAGATACCATATGGCCCATAAAGTTGTTTGTTTTTATCTGGCTCCTTTCAGAAAGTATTTGCTGACTCGGTGAGTTTTCTTCCTTCCTCCCTTTCCTCCTAACTCCCTCCTTCCCTTCCTTCCTTCTTTCTTTTAGCAATTGAACATTTCCTTCAGAAAACTCTTTAGTAGGGAACTGGAGCATCCCATTCAAGACTCTGCCACATTTGGCTCCCCAAAGTGAAGCCAGAAGCTTTCCCAAAAGCTCAGTCTCAAAATGGTGAAACCAAGGAGGCAGGAGATGTGTATAAGAGACAGGTGTTATATAGCAGCTTCCCACTAGTTATCTGTTTTACATATGATAGTGTCAATGCTATGGCCTTCTTGTTGTAAAGCCACTTTAAAATGGTATATTAATATGCAAATTTTACTAAGATATAATATATGTTCATATATGCACTAGTTTTCTCATTCAACAATGTTTGTTTGATAATCTTCTGTGTATATGACCCTATATATTCTAGCCTTGGGGTTATAATAGTGAAAACGACAATCCTTGTATTTCTAGCCTCAAGAGCTAACTGTCTTGTTATTGTTACAGATAATAAATAAGTAACCAGCAAATAATCACAAGGGAACCAACCGGGCACTGTAACACTGATGGCTGGTGAGAGGCCTGCTTTGATTAGACTATCAGAAAAAACCTCTCTGACAACAGATTTTTGATCCTAGACCCAAACTGTGAGAAGCTAACTTTACAATGAACATAACAGGGAAAACAACACATACAAAGGCCTTTATGTGGAAAAGAGTATGAAGAGTTTATATCTTTTCTAAAGATAAGATTTATGTCTTTAGAATGATTAAATGTATAGCTTTGCAGATTGCATACATAAAGGGAATATATGCAATGGAAAATGTTCCAGAATATCTGGGCAATACCTTGACCAAGTGATCAAATTTCATCTGCAGTGGAATAAATTAGCAGTCTGTGTCCCTGCCGTGATGGACTGAAGACACACCATCAATTCCATGGGGTTCTTGAAAAAATAAACATTAAAAGTTCTGACCTGAAGCTAATCATGAGAAAACAGTCAACCAACTCCAAACTGTGAGACATACTTCAATACTGTGCACCTGGACTCTTCACATTGAGGGTAAACAGACAAGGCAGCTAAACAGCTAAACTAGATGAAAACATGGATAAAACATACAACAATCACAAGAAACAGCAGCTAGAAAAGGCCTCATTGAGACAGTTGTGGAAGTCTGACTATGATTACTAGATAATATTACTGTATCAATGTTAAGTTTCCTGAGTGTGATGGTGGTCTCATGGTTTCATAGAATGCCCTTCTGCTAGGAAATATATGATGAAGAGTTCAGGAATAAGTGTGAATCTTAATGATGGTACATTGATGTTTATTACATTATTCCTGAAAATTTTGTTTGTCTTTCAAAATTAAAGGTTGGAGAAATTATTAGATTCATGTTTTTGTTTTTGTTTTTTTAATTATTCAAGGTCCTCTGTGGGAAGGAAATTGGGAAGGGATGAGCAGAAATGCACAAAACATTCAGAGGGCTATCGCCATGACCCAGGAGAGAAGTGTTGATGCTCTGCCTTGGTTATGGCAGTGGGTGTTTAAAGCTGGAAGTGAAATAGATGGATTCAAATATATTTGGGAAGTAGAATCAATAGCTTTTTCCTAGATTGAATGTGAGAAAATGAAAGTGAAAAAATAAAATGATGATGGAGGTGATGTAATACACAAAACCCATGCTGGGGTGAATCTCAGATTTCATTGAGATTTAACTATAGAAGCTAATAGGAAAGCATGTTTCACAGACACGAGATTCACAATATCCAGAGGATACAAGATCCCAGCTGTGTCAGAAGAAGCACGGCAGTTCTCAGTACCGAGAGATGCAAAGTTGTTCCGCTGGGTTCTTATAACAAGGGTGACCACAGTGTAAATATCATTCCCTTCTTACTCCATCTGTACACTTCCAGTGACCACACAACCCATCATTTAAATGACTCAACTGGGCTTTGGCAAGTAGACATATGATCAGCAACGGGCATCTTCAAAATTCCTGCAGAAAGAAAACCCACTGGGCCTGAAACTCTAAGCTTAATTCAATTTGAAGAGAATAAGCAGTTTTGTTCAGTTCAGAACATGCTACTTAGTATTTTATGCCAGAACTGTTATTGCGATCACATGGAGGAGAGAAATCGATGTGAATGGTAAATTCTAGGAAATGCCCACACTTCCCAGTTGCTATATCTATTTTAGTTGGTGGCAATTACGATTTACTACGCAACACTCAAAATACAAATGGTGCGGTGTTAAAGGAGATGGAAGTGACAGATTTGCAACCTCAAGGCGTGACTTCAAAATATTGGTGCCGGAAAGACTTCCAGTTCCGGAAGGCGGTAGAGACACAGCGCGCAGAGCCCCGGCAGGTGAGGGTGATGGCGGGGGAGAAGAGCTTGGAGCCCGCTGGATGTGGAAGTGAAGCTGTGCAAGCGGGTGGGAGACGCAGGCGCGGGCAGATGGAGGAGGCCTTGGGTGCCAATCGCACGATGGGATGGCACAGACAGTGAGCAGGGAGTGAGGAAACACTGCTAAGCAGGGAAACTGAGAGCATAAGGATGGAACGAGAGAATCCAGAAGGAAAGCTAAGAACTTGAGCAGAATGAAGAAGCGGGGTTATATGAGGAGAAGGCGCCTGCTAGCCCACCTCCAGGCTCGTCTGCCCTGATCTCGGGCAAGGAAGCTGGATTCCGAGTACCACCTGCTGGAGGCTCCCGTGCCCTCTGCAGATAGTTGGTTTTCATCCAATGGGAGGCACTTGGAGAGAATCGGAGGACCAGCCTAGGGAGAGGTTTGCTTCTTGCCTGGCTTCTGTCTTCTGTGTCTCAGTACTCCTTCCATTTCCACTGCAGCAGCAGCCCTCACCACCTTCCGCGGCTTTTACCCTCCAGGCTGTGCTTGGTCATAGCATCCCACCTGTGCTAGACCAGAGGGAGGCCATCATCTCTTATTTGTTTCCCTCAACTCATGCTTACCTCTTTGTAAGTGGTCACTTGATTAAATGCTCAGGAAAATGCCCTCTAGTCCTGGCTGAGACCCTGACTCACATGGGGAGTTGCAAATGCCCCTCTCCAACTTCAGGGAGGTTAAGGAGGTAATGGGAACCACACCAGCTTAACAGGGCAGATAGTCTGACTCTGAAGTATGACATGTAAATTGCATCTCCATATTCTTAAAACAGAAAGATGACAGATTCCCTAATCTTTCCAGACTTGCATTACTTCTTCAGCCCATATGATACCCATATTCTTTCTAACCAATGTCTCTTGTATTCCAGTATCAAATCTAATACTTGTCCACGTTTAGGTCTTCGCATCCAAATGGATTAGAACCTGGAGTTCTAGGCAATTCAGAATGATGAGGAAATTAGCTTGAGAGGACTTCCATTCAGGATAGTTGCATTTATCCAGGTGAGCATCACCACCTCAGAGGTATGCATACTTCAGAATTAAACTTCAAAGCTTCCTAACCTAGGCACCCATTCTGACTCCTCTGCAGCTCATCTGCCCTGGTTTTTGCAATAATTGGAGAAAGAGAAAATTGTTGAAAGTCATATGCACATTTAAAATTTCCAGGGGTATGCAGTTTGTGTCGTAGATATTGCAAGGACATTGAGAATGCAAACTGAAATTCATCCACAAAAGAAAAGAAAGAGATATTACACTTTATACTAAATCATTAGAGTAGTTTCAGATTGTATTCTCGTCTCTAGGATTACAATAATTAAAATACATTTTGAAAAGTTGCTTATGTGTAAAAATGGTCCTGTGAAATTGAACACACAGACACAAACATGCAAAAAGATACCTATCTTCCCCTCTGACCTCATTCACCTCCGCCCACACAAGCTTTCTGCTTCATCTATGAAGTGGCGATGATTGTCGCATTCAGTGTAATGCTGATGCACAGAGAACATCAGTGGAGTGCAGGGAATGAGAAGGACCTCAGCTACAATACCTCAAATTAGAAGTTGCTCTTGAAAATCTATCCCTGAAATAAAAGTAATCAGAGGACTATACTAGACTGAATTCAAGTGACACTGTTTTAAGCACAAACAGCAGAAGTGAGGGACATTGGTGCCTCTTACACACAATAGCAGTGGCCAAGAATGGCTTGTCATTAAAACTACTCAAACTTCCTTTTAAAGAAAAGAAGTGCCTTTGTTCTCTCTACCCCTCTACTAGGAGCAATCTTTTTCCATCTGATATAAATTATGGTTCAAGTTTCGTGAAACAAGGCTCTAGAAAGATATCTTTTACTCTGCCAGCACTGACATTATAAGTTTGCATCAAACCACGTACTGTGAGGATGGTTATTACAGAACATTAGAGTCACATTGTACAAAAGAAGGTTTGGAAGAAATAAATGGAAGAATAGAACTACAGAATAATATGGGGCTAATTCACGTCACTTATATTTAATACATAGGAAAATATTGTAGGTGTAATTAGAACGAGAACACAGAGAAATAAACCAGGACAAGGAAGAGAACCTGAAAGGTTAGAAAGAAAAGGTATGTCAGATGAATGTTGATATTACAGAAGAGATCACTTGTCCATACCATCTCTAAAAACTAAGTGACTAAAATTTAACCTTAACCAAAGTCATGGTTAGTTCTTCATTTTACTATGCAAAATTCTTTCCAATGTCTCCCATTTGACTGTGTCTATCCCTAATTATATTCTGACCAGTAAGCTTTGGAACATTTTTTTTTTTAAGACAATATGCAGAAAATTGAAATAAATAATTTCCAAGGCAAATATACCAAGAATTGGAGGCCTAAGCATCTTCCTTTGGAAAGAATAAATTCTCTTAAAGAAGATATTATGGAATTTTATTCTAGTCTTTCTTAGAAATTACAGCTGTACTTTATAGAGCAAAATCTGGAAATCATAACATTTCAAGACAAGAAACTCAAAACTTTCTGGCATAAGTGTGAGCCAAACCCTTTGGTGAACAAAACATGGTCCAATAAAACTAGTCTAGTCTTACTGGGGTGGAAATGAGAACAATCAGAGAAGCACAGAGCGTTAGAATTACTTTTAAAGGGGAAGATGCTGGAAGAATTCATCCTGAAAAAAACATACATGAACTGCTAAGAAATGCCTCACTTACCACGAATAAGGAAGGTCTAATTTACAAAAATAATCACGTTCTACCACCCTTGAAGAAACAACTTGATTAAATATCTAAATGAGTTGACTTTAGAAACACCTTGGACATATTTTACCTGGGCTTCATAAGAAAGCCTTTGTACAGTGTTATACACAGGGGTAATCTGTTAAAATAATTATTAAACTTGGGAGACATGCACAGGTCTTGGCCAGATAAGTACAGCCCCATAAGCTTCATCAGATAAAGAAGCCGGCAAAGTGCCGCAGAACATTTCCATTAGAGGAACAGTTTGGTTCTCTCGATGTATTAATGAGGTAGGGGAAAAAGAACAGGCAGTCAAGTCAGTCCATCCGCACATAATAAAGTACAGGGAGACCATGTTGGAGAGGGAAAGCCACATCGTTTATCTTGGCGGGAAGAGCTCCGTGTTGGGTGGCATTTTTCAGTCACGTTGTATTGTGCTAGGGCTTTCCCAGTCCTTTTGATAGATCTGCTTTTTCTTTAATAATACATTGGGTTTGTATAACCCTTTTCTTC
Source organism: Oreotragus oreotragus (assembly GCA_006410675.1). Classification (NCBI taxonomy): domain Eukaryota; kingdom Metazoa; phylum Chordata; class Mammalia; order Artiodactyla; family Bovidae; genus Oreotragus; species Oreotragus oreotragus. The sequence goes on from SJYX01022603.1 coordinate 256,721, forward strand.
CTAAAAGCACCAAGTACTTTTCATGGATTTTTTATTTCATTTATCCTCATCAAAGGGAGTTTTAAAAGGCCAACAAAAGCTGTCTGTTTTATAGGCAAGAAAGAGAGGTTCACAGAGGCCAGCTGATATGCCCATGGTCCCAGGGAACATGTGCTGCAAGGCATAACCACCTGTGTCCATCAGCAGATGTACTGAATGGCCACAGAGGGGGTTGGAGACCCTGTTGTTAGGTAATCTAGCACATCCATGGCACAGAATCCATGATACAGAATGCCCCTCATGCTTGTTTAGGCTTCTTACTCTAGGCCAGGAGTTAGCAACCTATGACCCAAGGGCCAGATCTGCACTGTGGCCTTCTTATGTATGGCCCACAAGTTAAGAGTGATTTGTACATTTCTAAATGGTTGAAAAAAATCAAATGAAGAGTATATTTCATGACCTGTGAAAAATTATATGGAATTCAAATGTTAGCATGCCATAAGTAAAGTTTTATTGGAACTCAACCATGTCCATTCATTTACTTTTGTCTGGCTGCTTTTGTGCTGGAGAGCAGATCAGGGTAGTTGTCACAGATACCATATGGCCCATAAAGTTGTTTGTTTTTATCTGGCTCCTTTCAGAAAGTATTTGCTGACTCGGTGAGTTTTCTTCCTTCCTCCCTTTCCTCCTAACTCCCTCCTTCCCTTCCTTCCTTCTTTCTTTTAGCAATTGAACATTTCCTTCAGAAAACTCTTTAGTAGGGAACTGGAGCATCCCATTCAAGACTCTGCCACATTTGGCTCCCCAAAGTGAAGCCAGAAGCTTTCCCGAAAGCTCAGTCTCAAAATGGTGAAACCAAGGAGGCAGGACCTGTCTGTCTCTCTTTTAAACCAAACAAAACAGATGAGTGAGAGCACATAGCTGCTGATGCCATCTCCCTGAAAGTGAAGGACAATCACCTCCCCAGGAATTCCCTTTCCTATCGGACTGTGAACCTCTTGTGACATAAGCATGCCTTATCTACCTTTCTGTTCCCAGTCCCTTCTGCTTCATGAGAACTTAATATCTACTAACTTAATGTTAATGGACTGAAAGGATAAACTACTTACGCCCTAAGTCCAATCAACATCTAGGACAGCCGTAGAAGTCCTGTACTCTGCCTCTTGTCCCATTTCTTGTCTACTGAGACAGTGTTTGTGTTCCTTGAAATCACGGCGGTTATGGAAAACACTAAACACACAGCATCCCCTCCCTAAAATATATATATATATATATATATATATATGAAACAATTTTCTACTGTCAGGATTGAGACACACAGCCTAAAAGCAGTTGATGATATTTAGAAGCATTAGTAAATGAATTCTTATTAATCAACATTCGATAATCATTTGTTCCAGAGAGACTGAAGGAAGAGGGGTAAAAAAGCCTAAAACAAGCCCATCACTAACTCTGTTATGGAGGAAAATTCCTACCGAGTAATTGTGCCTTTTATAAAGAAAGTGAGTGAAATTTCTTTTTCCCCAGGTATAGTTGCTCACCCTGTAGTAGTTCAACAAAACCAGGGATGTTTTTGTCTACTGGATGTTACCAAGTTCTATATAAAAAGACAAAGTTCTGGAAATAGATCACATTTTGCCTATGAAATGTATATCTCTGTTTTCACATTACAATGACTAGCTCTTGCTTTCCTGCATGAAACCAAGGACCCTCACTTGGCGGCCTGTCCCAGGAACTCACCCAATATCTGCGACATGATCATCCTCTTTACCAAGGGTATTAATAAATCTACTTCTGGCCTAAAAATAAAAGACAAAGTTCTTACACTGGTCTCCATAATTCAGGAGAAAGTGTGCAGATACACTGACATAAACCAAATATAACCTTTTCTCTAGTGTCCTCTTGTCTGCTAAGGCTCTTTCTCACATTTAGTGTCAACCAAACCCCAAAGGCAAAAATGCCAGTGGAGGTAAGAGTCAGTCTTCTGCTCAGCTCAGCTGCATTTCTCATGGATTAACGGATCTGTGAGATATAAAATGAACAAGAATTGATCCTATCCTTTATGGTGATGGCTTTGCTGCTGCAGCAAAGAAGATAAATGATGACTTCAGACTATGATTAACCCCAAATGAACTGTTTCAGTCAGTCCCTGGGCAGGCAAAGAAAGCCTGCTCAGATGAAAGTGTGAGGAGACAATTTATGGAGTGTGAAGTCACTCTTTTCAGAGCAGCAGTAAGGGGACCTCCAGGGACACTGAGGCACCCAGAGACCAGCAGCAGGCAGAAGCTATTACCATCTCATCACCTGAGGAAGGAAGGGCAGGGACAGTCCTAGAGGGTTCTAGTAAGAGCTGAGCCGTAGAGAAGAGCCACCAAACAGAAGCTGTCCTGGAGGGGCAGAGGCATTGTCAGAACTACAGAGTAAAGCAGGGAAAAGGCTGTGGGGAAAGTGCCCTGTCCTCTCTCATCTCCTGCTGGAGCTTCCTGTTTGCCGATTCCAACCAGAAGCCAGAGGTCAAGGGAGTCTGGCCAGTGCCATTAGTAGAGATCATGGAAGTCTCCCCTCTCTACCCAGCCTGGGCAAATATCAGTGCAGAGAATGGGTAAACAAGTGGACAAGAATGGGCTAATGGAAAATGGCCAGCAGATGAGCTACAATATGAATCAATTGTCCGTATCCTCCTGTCTCCTAGAGCCAACCAACCATATACCTCTCTCTAACCCTCTTCTGCAAGCTTCTATGCTTTCCAAGTGAAAGAGAACAAATTAATAAGCAATTGAATTTGCTAAGTCATCAGACAAGTGTAGGAGAATGATTAGCCAACCATAGAAAACTGACTTGCCTGAAATTTTGAAACAACATCAATTCCCTACCTTCTCCCAAGGGTGCCACAAGGCTGTCTCTTGGGTAATAGTAATAATATTTTAAATCTTGTATGATTTTTCTAGCATTCAAAAATCTAAGTGATTTCTTTTCCTCTAATATATAGCACTCTATTACGGATTACCTCCCTAGTATGTCCCTTTGTTACAGCCAAGCCCGTAGAATGACAGGTTCACTTCATTAGGAAGCCTCAGCGTTCCAAGGGATAAATATCACACTAGGACATGAAGTACAGGCTGGACTTGCAAACAGAACCCAGAGGTTTAAGTTCTTGATCTTTCACTTTTAGTGCTTGAGTGACCTTGATCTTACGCTCAGCTCTCAACCTCCCTAGGGTTCATCTTTATCATTTGTAAAATGATGGAGTTGACCTGTATGAATTCTAAGATTCCTTTTATCTCTGAGATTCTGTGACTCTGTGCTTCTACTTACACTCAACTGACTGAAAGTGTTATATTGCAGAAAGAATATATTACAGACTTAATAGTGCCTGATACGGGACATGGAGGGAGAGATCCAATACTGAAAATCAATACCACTAACACAGGACAGAAAATGAAAAGTGCAGAGGGCAGTCAATCAAGGGCTAATGGCAGGCGCGTTGACCAAGCCTAAAGACCAGAAGAAAAATGAGAATGTAGAAAGGAGGGCTAGGGGATGGTATCAAGATAAGGCTTCCTTTAGGAATAGCTGCTGGTGGAATAATTTATAGAGCACGGTGACTTTTAGTTTTTCTTGTTTGAAATATCCAAGCCAGGCTTCAGCAATATGTGAACCGTGAACTCCCTGATGTTCAAGCTGGTTTTAGAACAGGCAGAGGAACCAGAGATCAAATTGCCAACATCCGCTGGATCATGGAAAAAGCAAGAGAGTTCCAGAAAAACATCTGTTTCTGCTTTATTGACTATGCCAAAGCCTTTGACTGTGTGGAACACAATAAACTGTGGAGAATTCTGAAAGAGATGGGAATACCAGACCACCTAACCTGCCTCTTGAGAAATCTGTATGCAGGTCAGGAAGCAACAGTTAGAACTGGACATGGAAAACAGACTGGTTCCAAATAGGAAAAGGAGTACGTCAAGGCTGTATATTGTCTCCCTGCTTATTTAACTTATATGCAGAGTACATCATGAGAAACGCTGGACTGGAAGAAACACAAGCTGGAATCAAGATTGCCGGGAGAAATATCAATAACCTCAGATATGCTGATGACACCACCCTTATGGCAGAAAGTGAGGAGGAGCTAAAAAGCCTCTTGATGAAAGTGAAGGAGGAGAGTGAAAAAGTTGGCTTAAAGCTCAACATTCAGAAAA
>SJYX01022603.1:271203-364383 GCA_006410675.1 Oreotragus oreotragus
AAAAGAAAAGAAAAAAGAAAATCCGGGCAAGAGAAATCTTATCCATAGAACAACTTAGGCAGATATCAGGGAGTTGGGCCTCTCAGACAAAGGCAATAGAGAACATCAGTTTTCTGCAGCTGCTGTCTTACCTGAGGCCTGTTTTAAGTAATGATCAAAGCTTGTGAGTTATCTAACCTGTGTGGTACCTAGAAAGCACTTCCTCTTTGGAAAATGGAAGAGAGATCCTGTACTACTTTTTTTCTCAATATAAAAAATCATACCTGAATTTGTGAATACAAGCTCATGAAGCTATGACAAAAATTAAAGAGTAGTCTCCACACATGTTTTGAACTTTTGAAGAAAAAGAGAGCTAATAGAAGTTGCCAAATCTGTCTTTCTGACAAGTGTCTCTTTGTACAAAAATGGTCCCAGGAAGCAGTCTGCATCTACATCAGCTCTTAATTGTGGTATGCTGGGAAAGGACACCATGCAGATTTCACCGCAGAAAAAAATGTAAATGTTGAAGATTTTTATGGAGCAATGACCTCATCGTTATTTTGGTAATTGTATTTTTTAAAAAATAAAATGTGGTAACCTTTCCAAGCCTCCCTTCTGTGGCCTCCATATCTACCTCCTGTAAAAAGCATGAAGAAAACTTCAGTGGAGCAACAAGGCTGTAACACTGGGAGAAATGATTGATTTCACTTGAATACCACCACCAACAAAAAATGTTTAAAAACAGTTTCATGGCTCAACTTTCTCCTTGCTTTTTTTTCCTCTCTTATAGTTGGAATGTATTTTATCGTCTGTCAGTTTTGCCCTATGATATGTCCTCTTAAATTGGATCTGTAAGCCCTTCATAAAGTTTAATAAATCTTCAGCATTTCACCCTAAGGAAATTATATTAAAAACCTTCAAATGTGAAGTTGGGCCGGCAGACACACAGCGCTGGGAATTTTATCACCATAATCAGCGTGTAATGAAAGCCTCTGTCGCTGTTCCTCCCCAATCATAATCTGCCTGTCTTTATGAAAAAAGGGGGGTTTGTCTGGGTTCATCTGCAAGCTTTAATTGGAAGATATCTTCATTTCATTCCAGCCTACTGGGATAATAACTCAGCCCCGTGTTTAAACACAGGCCCTTGCCGCTGATATTTTTTCATTTAGTAAAGCATGTCTCTTTAAATGATTTAGCAAATCATCATGAATGCCAAGCCAGGGTGATTGGCAGCTCATTGCTGGTGCACCATTTGCATGACATTTGTTCTTCAGCTAAGAAAGCTGCCGCAGGTAAACAAGCAGGCCCTGTACTGACTCCCTTTGAGTCCCTTCCTGTTTATTTTCTCATAATCAAATGACATTTATGGAGAGGCAAATGCAGCTGCACATATATGAGGGAAATGCAATCAGGCTAAACATGATGACTTCATTCAGGTGATATTTTGATTAGAGAAAGGATATTTTTATGACATGGGGGCTTTTTTATTGAGAAATCTGGCACATTCCCTTCTGTGTAACTAACACTTTATATTTTATCTATATCTTAATATAAAGACTGGACTCAAATAATTGGTTTGACTGAGTGTTCACTTATGAGCATTTCATTAATACTTGGGAAAGCATCAAGCAGGACACATAAGACACCTTTCTTTGTCCCGTTCAGAAGAAATTAGCCCTTTCTTCCCTCAAAGGAAAAAATAGAAAGAAAGAAAACAAAGCAATGTGGTATAATGCTAGTTTCTGCCATTAATGAATGTAGCTTTTCCTAAAGGAGGTTTCAGAGGAGATGCTATTTTACAATGAAACAGTTTATGCATATTTTCTAGCTTATTGTCCTTATCAAGGGAGATGGACAATAACAAATCAGGGTTCCCCTCCCCCTTTTCCTTAAAAAAAAGTAATAGTAACATATTATCTGCCTAGTTCATGTGGTCGACTAGGGTAAGAGAGAGCAAGGTGCCTGTTAGCAGGGTTGTAAGAAATGCAGGAGTCCATAGGACTTGCAGAAAGAGATAGTTCTTCATTTCTGGTGAATGTTCCCCTGCAGTACGGGCAGATATAATCTTTCAAAACTTTCTCAGCTTCTTCTAGTGTTGAAGGCAAAAGGCAGGAGCTGGCTGTCATTTCAGTTCTGTGATAAGGATGCATTTCCACAATCAACTGCCAAATCCCTTCTAAGAAGTGCCTCAGACCATCAGAAACCACCTGATTCTTGATGAGCTAAAATAATCACTCTCATAAAAGTATTGTCTTTTCCCATCACTTCTATATTAAGAGAAGAATAGAGAAATATGCTTGTTTAAGGATGAAAAAGTAATCCTAAGCAACCCCATTTTTTTTGTCATTATGATTTCGGGTTCTCTTCTGGATAGGATCCTTCCTGTGCTTTTTAATTTTTTCTACCATCTATGAGTTTTTAATGGCAAGGAATGATTCATCCCACCCACAAAACTTTGATTGCCTCCCTGCCCCTCCCTCCCAGGCCGTCATGACAAAAAAGACAATGCTTAGAGCTGGATGGGCTGGCTGAGATAGCAGGCCTTCAGGAGCCCAGGAAGTGAAAAGAGAAAAAGCAACAAATTTGAGAAGGAAATGTGACTGGAATGAAAGAAGAGGTCTAACATGACCGTAGCCCTTATTGGTCTTTTTTTGTTGTTATACTTGAACACAGAAGGAATAATTTTTTCAGCAACATCTTCCAACCTAAAAGTCAATGATCTTAAGCAATAACAACAACCTTGATCTGGTTCTTTATACCTTCTGGAATGGTATGCCATTTGATATAATAATGTCTAGAATAAGCTCTATATTAAGGGGGTGCTGAGTGTTCACTGACTGAAACAGCTTTTAACAAGAACTTGGTTCTTTTGAGACAAATGAAAGAGAAATCACTTTTCCATTGACAGAGTGCTGTAGTTACGCCTGAGGGCACTATCCCATGGAACTATTGGTGTTCTTGGTGTTCTTGGATTGTGTTTGTGTGTAGTCTGGGGAAGCTTTCCAGTCTTCTCTTTACTGAAAATCACTCATGATTTAAAATGTCTTTTTATTACTTTGTTTGCCTTACTCTAAAATTTAATAATTCTAAACAAATCTGATGCAGATCAGGTAATGGAAATAATTTAAGAATTGTAATATGAGGACTGCAGTCAGTGAAGGAGGAGACAAAGTTATCCTGAGGCCTTCCTAAGCAGTTTGTTGACAGTGCTATCAGAGGATAACTTTAACACCGTTTTTGTAAGTAAAGGAGACACACTGGGGAGACTGAAGACTCCTGACGAGTCTGTGACCAGATAGAATCATACTGGAGAGGGCTTGTGGCTCACCCATCCTCCACTGTGGCAAGATCTGATTAGGTGCCTTTCTTGTGTCTTCTCTTAGAATTCCACACTTGTCACGATGTTTGTCCTGTACTATTGAATAACTGCCTATTTAGTGGTCTGTTGTTGTCCAGTCACTAAGTCATGTCTGACTCTATGTGACCCCATGGACTGCAGCACACCAGGCTTCCCTGTTCTGCACTATCTCCCAGAGCTTGCTCGAATTCATGTCCATTGAGTCGGCGATGCCATCCAACCATCTCATCCTCTGCTGCCTCTTCTTCTTTTGCCCGCAATCTTTCCTAGCATCAGGGCCTTTTCCAATGAGTTGACTCTTTGCATCAAGTGGCCTAAGTGTTGGAGCTTCAGCATAGGGGGTTGGCTTATGTCATCACGAAGACTATAAAAGTCCAAAATCTGCAGGGTGGACCGGTAGGCAGGAGACCTGAAAGAGCTGATGTTGCAGATAAAGTCGGAGGCAGTCTGCTGGAGAAGTCTGTTTTGCTCAAGGGAGACTAGGCTTTTTGTTCTACTCAGGCCTTCCAAACATTGAACGGAGCCCACCTACATCATGGAGGGCAAGCTTCTTTATTCAGAGNACCGGTAGGCAGGAGACCTGAAAGAGCTGATGTTGCAGATAAAGTCGGAGGCAGTCTGCTGGAGAAGTCTGTTTTGCTCAAGGGAGACTAGGCTTTTTGTTCTACTCAGGCCTTCCAAACATTGAACGGAGCCCACCTACATCATGGAGGGCAAGCTTCTTTATTCAGAGTCCACCAGTTTAAATGTTAATCTCATCCAAAAGCATCCAGAATGTTTGACCAAATACCTGGGCGCGCTATGGCCCAGTTGAGTTGACACATAAAATTAACTTTCACATTTTTCTAAAGTCTTCTTTGCTGGAGGAAAAAGAGAGAGGCGAAAATGGGAGCAGAAGAAAGAGAGGAAATAGCATAATCATAGCCATCATTTGGGATTTGAGCTGAGCTGTCATGGCAGAAGTGACTCAGCTACAAGAAGGACCTACCCAGGACCAGGGTACCTCATTTTCCAACTGAGAAGATCCCAGTCAGCTCCATCTAGAGCAGTCTTTCTCTGTTCCCATAGGGACTGGTGATTTTTCATTTGAATATGGCTTTCTTTCCTAATGCTGCATCAAATAGAGGAATTGGCATTTAGGAAACGCCTATAACTTACCTCAGTAGAAGCAGAAATATTTTCAGATTCTTAAGATTTTGTCACAGGGCAATAAATAACAGTTTAGCTTTCTCACCTTGAAAAGAAATTGATACCAACACAGAGCTTCTAACAGAGTTAGCTTCATTTTCTTCCATATTAGAAGGTAGTAAATACTGATAACTATAGATACAGCTTATAGTTTCCTCAACTGATGTTTTTAGGACTTATCCGAAGAATTTCAAGTAGAGGATGATCCTCTTTTCCCATCACTGCTAAGACATTCAGTTATATTTAACATTCTGGATTGACTAGATTTAACCTATAATGAACCATGAGGATCGCTTTTGCATCAGGTATGTCCAGATCATTAAAAACTTAGAGTTGTGTCAAAGACAGGGACAATTTGATCATTTTTATTTCCTTATGCTGACAGTAAATCTTTTTTTCTCATCCATATCCTCATGCTGGAAGTAAAATTTTTACTTAGTTGAGTTCACTTTTTATTTTCTTACTTTTTACATTAAAGATAGTATGGTCTAATATGGAACTGAATGGAATTTACTTTGCATATCTTTCCCATTACTTTCTGTATGTATATATATATATATTGTGCTGCCTTTTTAAAGGCAAAAATCAGAATAAGGCAAACTTTGTGGAAAAATCAACTTCAGTTCTAAGCTCCTTTTAAATGTGTGAGTCTAGGTATAGCAATCAGCAAAGACAAAATTTCAGAAAGTATGTGACACTCAGGAGCTGAAAGACTAAATTTTCGGTAGTGCTGCTCTGAAAGTGAAAACTTGATGTTGGCTCATACATATGCTTGCCAGCATAAAATCTGTGCCTGCACATGGACAATAAACTGAATATTGCAAATAGCACAGACATGCGGGCACACAGTTCAGGTACATAAATACAGAGAGAGAGGCAGAGAAGAGCTAACTATGCATCTTGTTGCCTGTTCCCACCAATTTCTAAACCCACAAATACTGAATTTTACTCTTCTATTGCAGATGCATATTTTAATACAAATAAGACATTTTTCTCTTTCCTTTTCTCTGTTCTTCTTGGAAAGAACGCAAATTTTCTCCCATAAATATCTCTAAATTCAGTCAGTTAAACAAATGTTTCTTTAAGAATGACAGTAAAACAGTATAGAGCTTGGAGTAAAAATCCTAATACATCATCCAAATGTCTTTCTCCTGGAAGTATTCTGAGGTTCTTCTGATAAAGGAAAAGTAAAATTTCTTGCTGTCTCCCTAGTAAAATTCAGAATCAGTTTTAGAACCTTCTAACAATTGTTTTCTGGAAAGTAGATTTAAGGAGCTTATCCTCTAGAGACTTAATCCTGTGAGATAATTGTAAGAGGGAGATTGTCATGTCAGATATGAAAGGAGTATTGGCAGGTTTACTAAAGAAGCATTCTATTTTGTTTTTATGCTTGTTCTTCCCATCCAGATTCTTTTGCAACATGGGCAAACACTGGTTTTTACATTAAAAAATAAGAAAAAAATCATCACTCCATTTTTTGTTTCAGAGAGGTTCCTTTTGAAATAAAGTAGATGGGGCTCTATGAAATGTGCTTCTGTTGCCAGTCTTCAGAGATTAGGTAGTTTGATTAATAATTAATATTAGGTATTCTCTTGCCCTTCTAAAAGTCACAATCAGTTTGTAAGCAATTTAAACTATTAAATTAAAATTTTAAGAGAAGTTTTTTCAATATCTGTTTATAAAGAAAAACTGAAATTCTGGTCAAAATGATTGCAGTAAACAAAGCAATAATGAGCTGATATCAACAATTAATTAGAAAGTCAGGTTATAATTTTCTGAGGATCAGGGAACAAATGGAATAGCAGAAGAAACCTTTTTTCCATCCTGTTCTTCTTTAGAGGAAAAAAAAAAAAAAAGGTAGAGAGAGAAAGAATGGGTAGCCAAACTGGCAAGTGCACAATGAAAACTCATCTGCCTGGCATGCTCAGTGTTGTTTTCCATGGTTTTCTTTCTGTCCAGAGGCAAATAGAAGCCAAGAACTTTGTCTTGCCTTTTCTTTCGGTAGATCTGGCATGTTTCCTAGCTTTTAGGTGCTTTCCTAAATGTGAGAATCAGGTGTAAGTTGGATTTTCATGATTTATCACATCAGCATAGACTTCATACACCAAAAAGAATATGATGGGTAGATGTTAAACTATATTGGTGGTTTTAAACAATGTTCCTGCAAACCCATGAATTCCGTGGATAGTTCTTGAAAAGCACTCTAAAAGGCAAAAGGGCAGAATAGCGGTTAAGGGCCAAGCTGCAACTTACCCTTGACCATAATTATTTCAAAAAGAAGCACTGAAGTTTTATTATGTTTTGCTTATTCAAAATCCACATAAAGTTTCATCTGGGAAAAAAGAAAATTGGAAATACACACACATTTACACACACACATACATACACATTGAATTTAATTGGAAATACACACACTTGCACATATTTACACACATGTGCACACACACACACACACACACTGAACTTAATATGAAAGCCCTTAAACAATTTTTATTTTAAACTCAAAAGGATTTCAATTAGCTGTTGACACAGCACCTGTAAAATACCCAAGATACATGTCTTAGAGAGCACTGTTATCTATTAGCACTGTATTCCTTTATGTTTATCCATTTTATTCCTGTGTGGGTCTCTACTGGTTCAGGATATCAGAAATGGAGAGAAAAAATGAGTGATAATCCAGTTACTTTCCATCAGAAAAAATGTTCTCCAACTTTGATTACAAAAATCACCTGGGGATTTGGTAAAACTTAGAAGTTCAGACCCACCTCCTTCAACCAGCCTCCTCCTCTGTGTTCTTCCTTATCTCTCCAGATAAGGATGATACACACTGAAGTTTGGTACCACTAGTCTAGAAGAAAAGAGTTGTTGCTCATCCTCCACTTGATATTGTTGCAAATCTAATCTTCACCCTTCAGTTTGGTTTGGGGAAAGAATATCACCACTGTTAACACTTACAAATAGAAAGAAACATAGAGGACAATATTTGTTGTTAAACCATGAGACAAAGACTATTTGATACGGCATGGGTTAGTGAAGAGAAGTCGTTCAGTTGTGTCCAGCTCTTTGCAACCCCATGGACTCTTTGTGAAAATCCATGGGATTTTCCAGGCAATAGTACTAGAGTGAATTGCCATTTCCTTCTCCAGGAGATCTTCCCGACTCAGGGATCGAACCCGGGCAAATGTTAAATCAAAGTTCTACAAGAAAGCAACATATTCCAACTACATTATTGCCTTGTGCTTATTCATTAATGCATTAAACATATATTTAATGTTAGAAGACAGAGAAATAAACCAGTCATTACAGAGAAGTAAGTGATAATGATAAAAGGGAATACAGAATGAGTATGAGTGATAAACCATCTAAGTATGCCTCTGTTTTTTAAGAAATCCTTCACAGGGAAGGAATATTTGCACTGGGGTCCACCACTCATATTTACTCTGTAGCTTTGCCAGAATAAAAGAATTCAAAGTATTCCCTGTCTGTTTTATTTTAATAACTTTCATAAATTATTGGAAATAAAGCATAGTATTTCCCATTTTAACTGTGCTTTTGGATAAGCCATTCAGTTCAGTTCAGTTCACTCNCATTCATAAGTTAACACAATGCCCCTGTCATTAACCCTCTCCCACTCTACCACCCACCCATGCCCTGCATCTCTCATATACTCATCGGAACTGCAGATCTGGACCAGCATCAGTCCAGACTACAAATACACTCCAATTGAATAGAAGAAGGATCAAGGAGAAAATTTTAGAGCCAAGACTAAAGGTTTTCTAGTGTTATCTTTCCTCTGGTATAAAGTGTTCCTCTCACTACAACACAGAAAATATAAAATATGGAGCATGTCACTGAATAAAATAAGCTAACTCTTACTATAAAAATTAAAACAGAATGTGTGTGTGCATGCTGTCTCTTATACACATCTAGATGTGTATAAGAGACAGCTCAGACTCACGTCCATCTACTTAGTGATGCCATCCAGCCATCTCATCCTCTGTCATCCCCTTCTCCTCCTGCCCTCAATCCTTCCCATCATCAGAGTCTTTTCCAATGAGTCAACTGTTCACATGAGGTGGCCAAAGTACTGGAGCTTCAGCTTTAGCATCATTCCTTCCAAAGAAATCCCAGGGCTCATCTCCTTCAGAATGGACTGGTTGGATCTCCTTGCAGTCTAAGGGACTCTCAAGAGTCTTCTCCAACACCACAGTTCACATGCATCAATTCTTTGGCACTCAGCCTTCTTCACAGTCCAGCTCTCACATCCATACATGACTACTGGAAAAACCATAGCCTTGACTAGATGGACCTTAGTCGGCAAAGTAATATCTCTGGTTTTGAATATGCTGTCTAGGTTGGTCATAACTTTTCTTCCAAGGAGTAAGTGTCTTTTAATTTCATGGTTGCAATCACCATCTGCAGTGATTTTGGAGCCCCCCAAAATAAAGTCTGACACTGTTTGCACTGTTTCCCCATCTATTTCCCATGAAGTGATGGGACCGGATGCCATGATCTTCATTTTCTGAATGTTGAGCTTTAAGCCAACTTTTTCACTCTCTTCTTTCACTTTCATCAAGAGGCTTTCTAGTTCCTCTTCACTTTCTGCCATAAGGGTGGTGTCATCTGTATATCTGCGGTTATTGATATTTCTCCCAGCAATCTTGATTCCAGCGTGTGTTTCTTCCTAGTCCACCGTTTCTCATGATGTACTCTGCATATAAGTTAAATAAGCAGAGTGACAATACATAGCTTTGACGTACTCCTTTTCCTATTTGGAACCAGTCTGCTGTTTCATATTCAGTTCTAACTGGTGCTTCCTGACCTGCATACAGATTTCTCAATAGGCAGGTCAGGTGGTCTGGTATTCCCATCTCTCTCAGAATTAGACTTTGTCAAATGACTCAAAAAACTTTGACATCTTTAATTGGAAGCATGTAAATGATCACTTCAAAATTGGTGTTGCTTTTCTACATTCCATCTCAGAATTGGTCCACTCTCCATTGTTGATCATGTTGTTTGAATACAGCCAGGAGCCAAGCCAAGTAGAAAAGTGTTGTAGCACAGAAACTGAGTATCAAGGTTTTTGATCATGAGAAAATCTTTTATTACAATACCTGTTGTAATTAAACAGATTTGTTTCAAAGTAGTTCTAGATCTGAAAGATGTTTTGACAAACAGGCATTCATAAGTTAACACAATGCCCCTGTCATTAACCCTCTCCCACTCTACCACCCACCCATGCCCTGCATCTCTCATATACTCATCGGAACTGCAGATCTGGACCAGCATCAGTCCAGACTACAAATACACTCCAATTGAATAGAAGAAGGATCAAGGAGAAAATTTTAGAGCCAAGACTAAAGGTTTTCTAGTGTTATCTTTCCTCTGGTATAAAGTGTTCCTCTCACTACAACACAGAAAATATAAAATATGGAGCATGTCACTGAATAAAATAAGCTAACTCTTACTATAAAAATTAAAACAGAATGTGTGTGTGCATGTGTGTAAATGTGTGTGAGTGTTTGAGTATTTCAAATCTTTTTACCAGATGGAAACTTATGTGGATTCTGAATATGTAAAACATAATAAGACTCCAGTGCTTCTTTAAAAAATTAAAACATATATTTCAGAAGAGTGAATAAACCACTGGACTTGAAGTCAAGGGACCAATATTTAAAGCCCTATATAGCTATTTATTATATGTTATATTAAACAAGTAACTAAGACTCTTCAGTATTGTCTCCTTATCTATTTCAAGGAAATCTTTAAAAGCATCTGTAAAATTATGCTCAACCATACCTCCTTTGCTGATTTAAAAGTTTATCAAATTCAATAATGTATGTGAAAGTACCTAGGGCTATAGCTAGGACATGTTAGAAGTCTCATAAGTTATTATAAACATTAAATTTATTTTTTCAAAGTGTTTTTTTTAATCATTGGAATAATTTTCAGGACTCACAAGAGAACTGAGGGGTATTACTGTTGGTTCTCTCTTATGGGGAAGAATGAGACATAAATGGTTTGTTCACTCAACAAATATTTGTTGAGAGCTTATGTGCTAGGAATTAGTCTAAGTGCTTAAGATTCATCAGTGAATACAAAAGACAAATACTCTTGCCATCATGGAGCTTATATCTAGTGAGTAGCCAGATGTTCTTTTTTGGTCTTCTTCAGAACCTCTAGTCAACACAAAACATACATGTACAAGCACACACGTGCACACACAACACACACACACTGTACTCTTTGTGACTGTTATAAAGAAATGTTTCTTTTGCTCTTGCCAAAAAATGTAAACACCCATGTACAGAGATGCCATATAAGACCATATACATTGGTTATACGACATGAGTTGTGGCCTTGTCCAATTTGGTGTCCATAGTTTTACATAAGAAGACTCTTTTTTCTAACTAACTTCTGGCCTTAATGATAGCCTCCATCATGATTCATGCACTTCAAGGACTAACCAGTGAAAATGAAGATTGAAATTTATTTTGTTAATGCCTTAAGCTACCTAAAAAGTGGTACTTGTACTCAAAGGGAATTTTCTTAGATGTTACAGATAGCTTCTTGGGAATATAATCTAGCCCTAGACTGGCATTGGGACATCTCAGAGTCTGTCCAAAAGATCCACTGTACCTCACAGAGGGGACTGGGGATCACTCTGTTCTTAGCAGTTGAGAAGGGAGTAAGCCAGAATTCAAGATGTATTGGTCATCAGCAAGTGACTTTTATATAAGAAATCCTCAGAAATGAGAGGAATGAGGGGGTGGTCTCTGAAGAACTCCCAAAATATTTCATTAGAGCAAAAGTCACATTTTATTTTTAAAATTTATTTCACTGAAGTATAGTTAATTTCATTGCATTAATTTCTGTTGTACACCAGAGTGATTCAGTTATACATACATACATTCTTTTTCATATTCTCTTCCATTATGGTTTATCTCAGGATACTGAATATAGTTCCCTGTGCTATACAGTAGGATCTTGTTGTTTATCCATTCTGTATATATGTTTGCTTGCATCTGCTACTCCCAAACTCCCATTCCAACCCCCCACCCCACTCCTCTCCCCTGGTCAACCGCAAGTCTGTTCTCTATGTCTGTAAGTCTGATTCTGTTTCATAGATAAGTTCATTTGTGTAATATTTTAGATTAGACATATAAGTGATATCATATGATATGTGTCTTTCAAGAGTCGCATTTTAATATCTGTTGAGCTTAGAAATTGTTGACCCAGGGTTAAAGTGATAGTACTGCCTCGTTATAGTGTTATAGTTCTGACTCCTTAAATCTTTTCCTATCTGATCCGCCAATCCTCATTAGCAACATAGAAAAGGAAAAGCAGGTGCACTAGATTGAAAGGAGAGAAGCTGACCACATTCTTCATGGACAAGAGGCTTCTAGTGTAAACAGACAGGAGTGGAGGAGAGGAGAAAATTTTTCAATTTCAAGCCATGGTTGAACTATTAACTTTAAATCAAGATGGATTTTATGATACTGCTATGGACTGAATGTTGTAGCCCTCCCTGAATTCATATGTTGACATCCTAATTCCCAGTGTGATAGTGTTTGGAGATGGGCCTTTGGAAGGTAATTAGGTTATAAGGGTAGAGCCTTCCTGATGGAATTAGTGCCCTAAGAAGAAGAGACAGGAGACAGCTTGATTCTTACCTCTGCTCTTTGTCATATGAGGATAAAAGGAGACAACCTTCTGCAAATCAGGAAGAGTGACTTCACCAAACACCTGATCTGCTGGCATCTTGATCCTGGCCTTCCCAGTTTCCAGATCTGTGAGAATTAAATGTGTCCTATTTAAAGCTACCCAATCTATGGTATCTTTAGTATAGCAGGTCAAACAGACCAAGACAGTTACTCAATTGAGACTGTGTCTGATAACAGAAAGTGACTGGAGAACACTCTGGATTACCCAAGAGTGACTAGTTAGGGAGTGTCTGAAACTTTTATTCAGGAGTAAAAATCACTAACTCCACAGAGCAGTTAAGAAGACAAGAGGAGTTAAACTAAAGATTCCTTGAGGATTACATCATATGGCTTACACTTTACCCAAATCAAGGTGACAGTGTTTGGATTCATTCACCATCCACAGTGGCAAAGTCTGCATCAGCTCTGGAAGGGGAAGAACATGCCCCGTTTTTCCAAGTCTAACAAGGAGATTATACTCCATCCCTTTTTCTGCAGAGTTTTGGAAGGACTTTTAATGCTGGTAAAATTTTCCATGAAGTATTTGAGAACTTTAGATAAGTGTGAGGAGATGGATGAATGAAGCGTAGTAGCTAGCTAATAGGACTCAAAGTTTCCATGAGTCATTGGCCATGTGCCGAAACATCTTCTGGGGTGCTCCATTGCTGTCTTGGCTTTATGCATACATCTCCTTTCATTGAGATCCAAGGTTTTGGGGTAAATCATATTTCTGATAAATCTAGAATGCTTCCTAGGTTGAGCCAAACGACATAAGAGCTTGACATATTGGTATTACTGTTTCTTCAGCTAAGATCTTTCCCGTGCCATCCATATAATGTGACTACAAGGGCCAAAAGATAGGATTTCTTACATGACAGATTATCTTTTTATCTCATGCTGAAACTTGACATTTCCATGACAAGGCATAGTCATTTATTCCATGGTTAGAGACAAGGTTTACTTGATATGTCACCATGTTGACACAAAGACACTCTAAATTGTAAATATCAGAACATTTCCTAAGAATAGACCTAGGAATAATTGTGAGATAATAAAAAATGCTGTAGGTAGAAATAGAAATACTGGCCTGAGGAAAACAGCAAAACTTCCTCTTCCTCTCACTTTGGCTTTGAACTCCATCTGTGTCTGAGGAGAATTGTGAGGGTGAAGCTTGCAGACACTTTTATCATTTTTGGTCACTGAATTACAAAGTACATACTTTGGCAACCAAAGATATCATGTTGTGAAGTTTAGATTCTTTGGCATCATAAAGATGGTAGACTTCTTTATTCCGTCTAACACCCTTTGAAATATTTCCCAAGCATCTAACTTTTAAACTGCTAGACTCTGCTGTCACTATCTTCTCACACTTTAGAGTCTTGTCAAAACTGGACTTCAGGGATTTCAAGTCAGTGAGATGATTTCTGGCATAAATGGCCAGATGTGAATGATCGGTGAAAGTTTGATTTTAGTCAGTCTCTAAAATCCGAAGTGTTGACTTTCCTCTGATCAGTTCTTTTTATTGCAACATGGCATTGTTTTCTTTGAATCACTCTGAATCTTTTTTTTTTGTATAATGAAAAATACTGTTATTCTTAATTACGATTATAGTACAATTCATATACTATTAATACGTGATAAAAATAATTCTTAATTACTATACTCCTAGGAGATCTGACACAAGCAGAATGCTTTTCAGCTAAAAAAGGGTGAATATTGTCTTAAGAATTGCTTTTATATTATTCTTCAAAAACATAACATTACTATTAAAGGTTTTTTAATGAAAAATATTATTTCTGGAGGATTGACTCAGAATCATTTATTTCCAAGTGTATGAGAGAGAGCACAGTCTTAACACAAATGAATTAAATATTTTTAAAATTGCTGGTTTGATAAATATGCTTATTGCCAACAGATTGTGCACAGAATCTCTCAGGTAGATAAACCAGCAAATGGTGCATATGGTTGATGGATGAGAAATGATAATACATTTTCCTCTTATGAGTCAGATTTTCTCCTTGAGAGCCAAGATGTGGTAGGGACAGTCCCTAGCAATGCCATTGTCACGATCACCAAAACTTACTACAGATACAGCCTTTGAGCAGCCAAGACAAGGAAAAGGAGTACTAGAAAGAACGAATAAAGGATACACGTATCAATCTAAAATCATTAAGCTTCTCATGTCATTCCTTCTCTGAGCAACAGCTTTTCCCCATGATTTCAAGCTGCCCTGCATCCTTCTAACGTCCTGTACCACCACTCTCTTTCCTTATTGGCCAATATTCAGAAATGACCCATCTCAGACACACACTTAATGGAAATTTGTGTTCCCATGTTGGAGGTGACCCAGCACAGAAGTTTCTGAAAACTCTCAAATATCCAATCCTTATAGTCATATTCTAGAAATAATAGAGGAAAGACACTTATATACCAATATTTTAAAACTGAGTGCTTTGAGATTTTAAAATACCCATATTTCTGGCTTCTGTTTAATACATTTATGGCTTGTTGATAATGGGTTTGTGTTTCCATCTTGCAACAATAATCAGAAAGGAAATGAAACCTGCATCTTTTAAGCTAAGCACTCCTGGTTTTTCGGTAGTCAGTGGCTCTCAGTCTAGGATATTTTGTTCTTGGGGGTATCTGGCAATGTCTGAGACTTTTTTGACTGTCGCAGCTTGGGGTAGGGTATGCTACTGGCACTAGTGAGTGGAGAATGAAGATACAGTTAAACATCCTGCAATGTACAGGACAGCCTCCAAGAACATAGAATTACCAGCTCCAAATGTCAAGGATATTGAGTTTGGGAAACACTACCATAGTCCCTATTTGGTCCACTTCACGTAAGTTATCTGCCCACCACCCTTGTAGACATTTGGCTTTATAATCTTTGATAAGTGAAATCCTATAACATATATAAGTTATATATATTATATATAATATTCTATATGTGTATAGAACATTAACAATCAGAAAAGACCTTCAGGATCTTCCCATCAAATCCCCCATTATTCGTATAGTATCTGAAATACAAGGAAGTGAGCTTCAGTCAATCTTGAGATAGACTGAAGTCCAATCAAAGTAATGTACTTAATTTGAGGATTTATGCTTTATTTTTATTTCATTTTTTATTGAAGTATAGTTGATTTACAGTGTTATGTTAGTCTCATGACACAGTGTGACTAACAATGATTCAATGCTATATATATATACATGATTCAGTTACCTATATATGTATATGTGTATGTATTTATATATCTGTGTGTGTGTTTGTATATATATGTGTGTATGTGTGTGTGTATACTTTTGGAATCTTTTCTCTTATAGGTTATTACAAAATACTAAGTATACTTCCCTGTGCTATATAGTAGGTTGTTGTTGGTAATCTATTTTATATATAGTAGTATATATATGTTAATCCCAACTTCCTAATTTATTTCTCCCTACTCCTCTGCTCCTTGGCAACTATAAGTTTATTTTCTATGTCTGTTAATCTCTTTCTATGTTATAAATAAATTCATTTGTATCTTTTTTCTTTCAATTCCACATATAAGTGGTATCATATATTTGTCTTTCTCTGTCTGACTTACTTCATTTAGTATGAAAATCTCAAGGTTCATCCATGTTGCTGCAGATGGTATTATTTCATTGTTTTTTATGGCTGAGTAATATTCCATTATATATATACCAGATCTTCTTTATTCATTCATCTGTCGATGGACAGTTAGGTTGCTTCCATATTTTGGCTACTGTAAATAGAGCCACTATAAACACTGGAGTGCATGTATCTTTTCGAGTTATAGTTCATACCCAGGAGTGGAGTTTCAGGATCATATGGTAATTCAATTTTTGACTTTTTGAGGAACCTCAGCACATCGTTGTCCTTAGTGGCTGGACCAATTTACATGCCCACCAATAGTATAGGATGATTTCTTTTTTTCTTCACATCTTCTCCAGAATTTATTTTTTGTAGACTTTTTGTTTGAAACACTACCATAGTCCCTATTTGGTCCACTTCACGTAAGTTATCTGCCCACCACCCTTGTAGACATTTGGCTTTATAATCTTTGATAAGTGAAATCCTATAACATATATAAGTTATATATATTATATATAATATTCTATATGTGTATAGAACATTAACAATCAGAAAAGACCTTCAGGATCTTCCCATCAAATCCCCCATTATTCGTATAGTATCTGAAATACAAGGAAGTGAGCTTCAGTCAATCTTGAGATAGACTGAAGTCCAATCAAAGTAATGTACTTAATTTGAGGATTTATGCTTTATTTTTATTTCATTTTTTATTGAAGTATAGTTGATTTACAGTGTTATGTTAGTCTCATGACACAGTGTGACTAACAATGATTCAATGCTATATATATATACATGATTCAGTTACCTATATATGTATATGTGTATGTATTTATATATCTGTGTGTGTGTTTGTATATATATGTGTGTATGTGTGTGTGTATACTTTTGGAATCTTTTCTCTTATAGGTTATTACAAAATACTAAGTATACTTCCCTGTGCTATATAGTAGGTTGTTGTTGGTAATCTATTTTATATATAGTAGTATATATATGTTAATCCCAACTTCCTAATTTATTTCTCCCTACTCCTCTGCTCCTTGGCAACTATAAGTTTATTTTCTATGTCTGTTAATCTCTTTCTATGTTATAAATAAATTCATTTGTATCTTTTTTCTTTCAATTCCACATATAAGTGGTATCATATATTTGTCTTTCTCTGTCTGACTTACTTCATTTAGTATGAAAATCTCAAGGTTCATCCATGTTGCTGCAGATGGTATTATTTCATTGTTTTTTATGGCTGAGTAATATTCCATTATATATATACCAGATCTTCTTTATTCATTCATCTGTCGATGGACAGTTAGGTTGCTTCCATATTTTGGCTACTGTAAATAGAGCCACTATAAACACTGGAGTGCATGTATCTTTTCGAGTTATAGTTCATACCCAGGAGTGGAGTTTCAGGATCATATGGTAATTCAATTTTTGACTTTTTGAGGAACCTCAGCACATCGTTGTCCTTAGTGGCTGGACCAATTTACATGCCCACCAATAGTATAGGATGATTTCTTTTTTTCTTCACATCTTCTCCAGAATTTATTTTTTGTAGACTTTTTGTTGATGGCCATTCTGACTGGAGTAAGGTGATACTTCATTGTAGTTTTGATTTGCATTTCTCTGTTAGCAATGTTGAACATTTTTTTCATGTGTCTGTTGGCCATCTGTGTGTCTTTGGAGAAACAATACTGTTACTAATTGGATTACTAATTATTACATCACATGAGACAGATACTTGCAGACAGGACAGAGGAAAGTCGTTCCTACTCTGGTCATCATCTTGCCCATCACTTTCCTGTGAAAGAACAGTTGAGCAGGCCCAGCTGACAAGTTGCCAAATTTCTAATCTTGGCTCTCCCTAGGTCACTTTAATGCATTGGAGAAGGAAACGGCAACCAACTCCAGTATTCTTGCCTGGAGAATCCCAGGGACAGGGGAGCCTGGTGGGCTGCCAGTCTATGGGGTCGCACAGAGTCGGATACGACCAAAGCGACTTAGCAGCAGCAGCAGCAGGAATTCGTTACTGTTCAGAATATTTTAATATGTTAACTATATTCCATGTACTTTTTTTTGCTTGAAATTCACATATTATTATTTCTTACTATTAGTAGAAAAAAAAAGTCACAAATGCACACATATTCTATACAAATAAATACACAGAGATCTAACCAATTAAAGTTGCTCATGGCTTAACTTTAGATTTTTTCTAAACAAAAGAATATTCTTTGGAGGAGTTTAAAAAAAGAAGAGACTAATTCATGCTCAGTTCTTATCAGTGACCATCTTATTGTCTAGCGGTAGCCTTGATAAGTTTTGCAACTTGTGCTGGTTGCAAAATGGAAGACAGTGTTCTTGTCAGACATTTCTACTGAGAGGCAAGATATTTTTAATCTTCTAAAGACTTTATATGCATTTGGATAAACATAGCAGTCCTAAAATGCAGATTCAGTGTTTTCTTTCAGTAGTTGTGTTTTATTGAATATATGATGCTTTTCTGGAGATAATGATAACTTCCTGAAGTAAGAATCCAGAGTTTAGTTTAATTGAGCTTTGAGGAGGACAACTAACAAGTAGAGAAAATTAAGAGTGGTGCGTGCCATAGTTCTCACTGTGTGTTAAATCAGTTTTAGGCTTCATCAAATCACCTTTGATGAGCTACTGTCAGAAGGCAGGTACAAGCCACTGGAATCAGAGGGCTCTGTGGATGTCTTCACAGGTCTCAGGTGTGTTCATGTAGCTCTGCTTGATAAAACCACCTTACTGACAATATAATTCCCTCACCCCACTCTTTTCCATGATCTGGTAATAAGTTAGTTATTAACAGAACCAGCAAAAAAGAATCATGAATAAATACACAGCAAAATAGTATAATTCACTGCATCTTAAGATCAGTCTCTGTATGTTTGGTTGGAATATGGACTTTGGAGTAAGAAAAAAGTGAGTTAAAAAATCTCTCTTTCTTACACTTATTTTGAACAAGTTATTTAACATATTTGAGGCTTGATTTCTCCATCTATAAACACCTCCATTTTACTGTGAGATTCAAATAGAACACTGTAGGGAAAGCATGTCGTCTAGTTCCTGGTGCAACACAGATATTCAATAAATTCTAGCCATTTTATTGTTATTGTTTAGTGGGATAACAAGTACAAAAAGATGGCAAGTAATTCTGAAAATTGTTAATCCTTTTTGCTTTCAAGAGACTCTAAGCATCTTAATTTATGCCTTTTAGAACCATTTTATCTGTTAGCAATAGGCACTGACAAAAGACAAACTGAAAATTTATTTCTGGCTTTCCTCTGAGACCACCCCATTACCAGCTGCTTCAGCTCACCCTTGGGTACTGTGGTCATCACAAATTAAGATTCTTATGACACTGGTAATGTTGCTTTGAAAGCTCCTACCCTTCATTAATAGGATTTTACTTTAACTTCTTCCTGGTGTTTTTCTTCTGAAGTCTTTCCTGGACCTCCTGACCCAGGTCACATTTAGGGTGTCAGTGTTACCTCTGCTGCAGCTCACCCTTGGGTACTGTGGTCATCACAAATTAAGATTCTTATGACACTGGTAATGTTGCTTTGAAAGCTCCTACCCTTCATTAATAGGATTTTACTTTAACTTCTTCCTGGTGTTTTTCTTCTGAAGTCTTTCCTGGACCTCCTGACCCAGGTCACATTTAGGGTGTCAGTGTTACCCCAAGTGAGTTACACTGAGATGCTACCAATGGTGTAAGGCAAGGATCCTTGGATTTTTGGTGAACAGCTTTTATTGAATTCACTTGTATAGAGCAGATTATAATTGTTTAAAATTATTTGCTTATTTAATGTTCAAAATGTCTGAGAACTCTGTACATATTCATATGTTTTACCATATTTGAGTATTTATAACAAATAAAGATGTATGTCATTTATTGTTTAATGTTTTAAATTTTGATTCTTTTAAAAATACTTAATAAACAAATCCTATATGTTGTCAATTTCTTAAAGAAGTTCGTAATCTAGTAATCTCTTTAGACTTTATTTTCTTTCTATTTAAAACAAGAAAATGGAGGGACTTCCTTGGCAACCCAATGATTACAACTCCACACTTGCAATGCAGAGGGTACAGGTCCAATCCCTGGTTGGGGAACTAGAATCCCACACACAAATGGTATGGCAAATAAATAAATAAGTAGTCAAAAAGAAAAGGAAATTGAAGCCAATTTCTCTAAGATCTTTTCTGATTCCAAGACTACGTAGTACAGTTACATGTTAAAGCTGTTACATAATAAAGCATTCAGAGTAGAACCTGTCTCATAGGAAGTACTTAATAAATATTTGTTGAATGACTAATATAGGTAACTTAATATACGAAGTATCTCCTAAAAACTAACTTGGATTAATGATCAAAACAAGTGAACGGTTAATATTAAGTCGCTTTATCACTGCTCATAAAGATTAAGGTTTTTCGTTTAAATATTTTTAATAGTAAATTATTAGCTTAGTAAAGACTTAGATCCTTCACAGAAAGTACAAATCTATTTTTTTTTAAAAATCCATGGAGTAAATAGGACATGACTTTGCGAGAAATGTAAAATGAAAATTCAGATTTCCTATTAAGTATTAAAGATATGACAAGTGCTTCTTTCAACTTTTTTCCCAAAGCAGTAGTCAACAAGAGAAAATAGATTTGCAAAAAGAAGACAGAAACCTATAAGGACAAACAGAATAAAATGAGAGAACTGCATATGAAAGATGTCAACACAATTTTGAAAGCTCAGAGACAGAAGGATAACTGGAGCAACATGAAGATCAGGCGCTATGGAGAGGGAGCCTTAGCAAAAGAACGGAAAACCAACCAGCTCATTTGTGCCGCAGAAGTGTGTGAACTCAGACATCAACCCCCTAAGTGCCTTGGAAGGATAGGAGTGCAGGTAAGACTATAAATAGAGAACTTAGTTTGAAAAAGATATAAGAAGTAGTTAGACACCTAAACCAGGATGGCTTCTTGGATCTGCAACCTGTGCACAGGTTCCCACACTTGCACAGGATTAAGAAACATTAATCCTCTTCTGTCACCATCTTGAAATTCTGAATAATTTTTGAACAATTGACCCCATGTTTTCATTTTGCATCAGCCCTGCAAATTAAGTAATAGTACAGTCTAAATCCCCTTTCCTAATCTCACACAGCCTGAGCACAACTCCCTCCTCCGCCCCAGCAGAAGACAGAACCAGAGGTTCTGCTTGGGAACATGGGGCACAGCCGAAAACAGAAGACTAAGTAAATGTTACGTAGAAAACAGTTATATCACCAGCTCGTTTCCTCCACTAGGCACAGCAAATGCAGCACCCAAGGTTATACTCCAAAGCAGAAATTTTTTAGATTCTTCTCAGAGGAAACCGAGAGAATAGTTTGAAATTTCTCAGTTAAATAAACAGCTTTTGTTGGATCACCTGCTAAGTCCTGACCATAGATACAGAGCTTCTAATCAACCCTTTAGTGCCTCAGATATAAATTGGAGAGCTGAGGATCACCAGAGATTTGAGGAAAGCTTCTAAGCTCAAGACTGTAAGCCTCTAATGGACACGACTGAGCAATTTCACTCTAAGCCCAAGAATACTGGAGTGGGTAGCCTATCCCTTCTCCAGCAGATCTTCCTGACCCAGGAATCGAATGAGGCTCTCCTGCATTGCAGGTGAGTTCTTTACCAACTGAGCTATCAGGGAAGCCCCTACCAGAAACACAAGAATTAAAGGTAACAAAAAGTAAGAGAAAACTCTGATGAATCACAACACTAATACACCAAAAGATAAAATTATATTATAAAATATTGGTACTATCTTTAGAGAGATACAAGCAGTTATTATGGTAATAAAATAAGAGTACTAGTTTTTTTTTAAAGAGTGCTCAGAAAATAAAAAGGAACTATTAAAATTACATATATATAGGATAAATAAAAATTCATCAAAACTTATGGAAGCTACTAGACTATTTGTTCAACCAAAAAGTCAACCAAATAAAAGGGATGGGAAAGGAGACATAAAATATAAGTAAGTGAAAGAATCTGTGCAGAAGGTTCAAAATCTAAATAATAGAAAAAGAAAATAAAAAAGAAATAAAGAAGAAAAGAAAGAATACTCATACTAAAACATTTCAAAGTCAAAAGCCATAAATTCTCCAGATTGAAAATGTCCATTCAGTCAGCTGATCTATCACTTAAAATTTTCAGAATACAATAGCTAAAAAGATAAAAGGCTAAATATATCCAAAGAGGGGAAAATCGAAATATGTCACAAAATATTAAGAATCAGTTGGACACTGGATTTCTCAAAAGTAAAATTGAAAAGATAGAATGTAATGATTAAATGCCTTTGAATTCTACAGGAAAGTGGTTTTTAGCCTAGAATCCTCATGGAGTCAAACTATCAACCTAATCTAAGGGTATAAAAACTACATTTTTTCAGATATGCAGATTCTTAAGAAGCGTTGTTCTTATGCACCATTTCTTAGTAACCCACTGGAAATTTTACTAAACAAAATGACATAATAAATCAAAGAGGAAACATTCTATTCGAGGAACAAAACATATAATTTGAGACAATGAAGTAAAATCCAAAACACAAAACAATAAGGTAAAATCCTTCAACTTTGACTATGAACCAGGATAAAAGAGCAAAAGGATCAAACTGAAGCAAGAATATGGATATATTTCAAGGAAAAATAATAAAATGTTAAAAAAGAGATTATCTGATGTTTGGGAATATATTACATGAAGTATTACATTTCTAAAAAGAATTTATGAATAACAAGTGCTTAGATAACAGAGGAAATGAAAGAGCAAGTCAGTAACTCCAGGAAAAATGAAAAGTAGTGTACCTAGAAATAGATTCATTATACTTTACATGGTTCAGCCATAAATAACATTCATAGAGCCATAACCATATTAGCATAGACTATTTATGTAAATTGTGATGTAAATGCATTAGGAGTGTGATAGGAATTTATGTGTTCTTTTCAAGGTGGTGGATGTGGTGGGGGGACTGGTCAATGTCAGTAGGTAATATCTGAAACGAAATTTAAAAATTAAAACACTACTTCAATTTCACTTCAGTTGAGTTCAGTCGCTCAGTCATGTCCAACTCTCTGTGACCCCATGAATCGCAGCACGCCAGGCCTCCCTGTCCATCACCAACTCCCAGAGTTCACTCAGACTCACGTCCATCGAGTCCGTGATGCCATCCAGCCATCTCATCCTCGGTCGTCCCCTTCTCCTCCTGCCCCCAATCCCTCCCAGCATCAGAGTCTTTTCCAATGAGTCAACTCTTCGCATGAGATGGCCAAAGTACTAGAGTTTCAAATTCAGCATCATTCCCTCCAAAGAAATCCCAGGTCTGATCTCCTTCAGAATGGACTGGTTGGATTTCCTTGCAGTACAAGGGACTCTCAAGGGTCTTCTCCAACACTATTTAGAAATATGCTAAGGGATTAAAAGTGAAAGTGAAGTCTCTCAGTCATGTCTGACTCTGCGACCCAACAGACTGTAGCCTGCCAGGCTCCTCCGTCCATGGGATTTTCCAAGCAAGAATACTGGAGTGGGTTGCCATTTCCTTCTCCAGGAGATCTTCCCCACCTAGGGATTGAACCCCGGTTTTCTGCATTGTAGGCAGACGCTTTACTATCTGAGCCACCAGCCAAGTCCACAAAGCAATTAAAAAAATGCTAAAAGATTAATGGTCATGTGCTAGAGACAAGAATCAGGGTGAGGAGGAGTTGAAAGTGCTATTTTTGTTATGAACTTTTGTAAAGTCATTTCAGACTATGCTCATGTATTTTCTCATTCAAAAAAAAATGAAAAGCATAAATCTGATTCACGTATACTTGCAAAATACTATTATAATTCTTAGTTAATCCCTAAGTAGGGGCAGGAGGAGAAGGGGACGACAGAGGATGAGATGGCTGGATGGCATCACGGACTCGATGGACATGAGTCTGAGTGAACTCCAGGAGTTGGTGATGGACAGGGAGGCCTGGCCTGCTCCAATTCATGGGGTCGCAAAGAGTCGGACAAGACTGAGCGAGTGAACTGAACTAGTAGTAATGACTGAAATAATGACAACCTCAAGAGACACAAATAGATTATTCTAGTTGGCAGCATAAGCAAAAACGCTATGACTAAATGAATTCATCGTTAATTATTTCATTTCATAAATAAATCTTTAGCACAACTACTTATTAAGCATTTGACATTGTAAACCATGAGCATATTCTCAGAATGGGGATAGCCTGAACATTTTAGGATACCAAAGTGACAGGTGGATCTAAACTGGTGAAGGAAGATTTCCTCCTGGCCCCAGAATTACAATCCAAATCTCAGAATTCCCTGAGAAAGGAAGTAGACACAAGAGGAGCAAATGTGTTAATGGGGCATAAAAAATGGTTTTAGTAATGACTGGGGACAATGACAAGAGAAAAGGAAATTCAAAACGTGACCAAAGTGAGAAACCAAAGGGAAAGGAAACCAGGGGAATTATAAACGACAGGTGCCCTAATCAGATAACCTTAAACTAGTAATTTCAGGCTGGTTTGTAAGGGAAAATAAACACGCCAAGTACTCCAGGAAAGTGTGATGTTGGACCATTCAGACAGCAGCCTCTGGAGAGGTGTTCAGTTTGCCTTGTGATGCAGGTCTAATAGAATATGGCCCTGGCAGGGAAGGCTCTTACCTCCACCTCCACTTCAAGCAGAGCCCCTCTCAATTTGCACACTAGGTTTCTAGATAAGAGTTCTGCTTGAACAAATTGTTGCAAGGCTGGACATGAAGTTTGAAAAGTACTCACCCACCCAAATCTTTTATTTTACAAATATAGAAATAAGGGTCTTGTAAGTAGTCAATTACCCAAGGTAAAAAATAATTCTGTTGGAAGAATTAGAACCAGGAGCCGGCTTCCTAAAAGCTAATTAATTTGCTTTCTCCTACACCAATGATCCTAGCAAAGTTTCCTTTCTGTTAAAGTAAATGTATTTTATTAAGTGATATGTTAATTGCTATATTGTCTAACAAGTCTTAAGAAAATATATAATGCAGAACATAATTAAGATACTTATGAACCCCTACAAATGAGCATCCCAAACTGAACTCTGTTCAAATACTATGCAACATCTAATTTGGGTTTTAACTTTTAATTTTTTGGTATGTCATTCCATTTTATCTGTCTGCTCTGTGAGCTGCTCTATTAAATAAGATAGTTAATTCAGTTCAGTTGCTCAGTTGTGCCCGACTCTTTGTGACCCCATGAACTGCAGCACGCCGGGCCTCCCTGTCCATCACCAAATCCCAGATAGTTAATTACTTGGTTGCAAACGCTACAGCTTGATGATTCATACAAGCAAAGCATTACCTCTTTCATACTTATCGTACCATGAGGCTTGCAGGATCATAGTTCCCCAGTGAGGGATGGAGCCTGAGCTCCCTGCAGTGGAAACATGGAATTCTAACCACTCTACTGTCAGGGAAGACCTCAGGCTGCTTCTGTTCCTTCTTTCTCCTTCTCTTCTCCCTTCTTTCCTCTAAACAACTGCCTTTGCTCCCAGCTGCTCTCTGCTTAATGTGTTCTGGTCTTCCTCTCATGGACGGAATAACATGACAAAAGGATGTAAGATCATTTCCTGCTCACTTTCTCTGCCAAAATGTCTGTGATTCTTGAAACTAGAAATGTTTTACTCTTTTTCAAAATTTTATTTTATTTTTAATTGGAGGATAATTATAATATTGTGATGGTTTCTGCCAAACATCAGCATGAAATGTTTTACTCTTAACAGCCATAATTATGTCACCCCCTGCAGCTAACTTTAAGCTCACAATTTTGACTATCTAAGCAAATAAGTTAATTTCCATAATGGAGTTAAAATAAGCCAAATAACTAATTGCTACTCTGTCAAAGATCTTTGGTAGAAATATCACTTCTATTACTTCTCTCCCCCATGTTTAATATTTTTTTAAAAACAGTTAAAACATAACAGGCCATATTAAAAAGCCATCTTTTACACAGGATCCTCTTTACAAGAGAGTTGTCATGTGTCTAAATGGAGGTACTAAGTAATTATATTGATTGTAGCATAAGAGCAGGATAAAGAATTTGACAAAATAATGAGAATTCTGTATTAAAGTTATTCATGCTATTGTAAACAAGTTATATGGTATCAAGTGAGGAAGCAATATCAGAACCACCTAAAAGTCACTAGATACCTTGAGCTTGTGCTGATTAGATTTGTTCGTGTGGAAAAGATATTAAATCAAAAATCTACTTGGAGATTGGCTGGTATATTTCTAGGAGTTTATAGCTGAATGGATAACCTGATTAAAACAGTTGAAAGAATGACCAATAAATCTGTGGTCTGTACCCTGATTATGCTGAAAAGTGGTGATAATTAATTGTGCCGTGTCTTAAGTCAGAAAGACATGGGTAAGGTTTTAACAAAGTAATATCTTCCAAATATCGAGTTTTTTCCAAAGAAAGTTACAATATTAAGAAGTGATAATTAAGTTGTATTCAGCAATATGTGGGACAGTATTCCCTGAATCTCTATTCGATTTCTTTTAAGAGTATAAATTTTTCAAGGCTTATTTGTTGACTTGGAAAAAATTAAAAAATATTTCTCTTAAACAGTGAAAATACGGGCAGCTGTCACTAATGTGTTTAGTAACATCAATAAACTAATAAATTTAATAGCACAGCCTGTGTCTGAAGAAAAGAACTTTTGTTATAAGCTGTAAACTTTGCACTAATTAAGATTCTGGTTTATTCTGTTTGTTAACATCACAGGGCATCCCTCTTCTTGTTGTTTCTAAGTTACCTACTGTGCA
Source organism: Oreotragus oreotragus (assembly GCA_006410675.1). Taxonomy (NCBI): domain Eukaryota; kingdom Metazoa; phylum Chordata; class Mammalia; order Artiodactyla; family Bovidae; genus Oreotragus; species Oreotragus oreotragus. Next base: position 297,875 of record SJYX01022603.1, read on the forward strand.
ACTGTGCTTGGAGCTCTGTGGCCCTTTTTAAACTGATTTCTTTTCTGCCTATCCATTAGGGTTCAATCAGAGAAGCAGGGATTTGTTGCTGGGACTAGATCTTACACAACCGTGGCAACTGATTAAGCTCTCTCTGTAAGGGAGTTGTCCTTGCTTCTGATACCACAGCTTGAGGTCTACAGGGCTGCCTTAACAAAGCAGCACAAAGTAGGTGGCTTAAAATAAAAATGTTACCAGCCCATGGTTCTAGAGGCTAGAAGTCTGAAATCAAGCTGTTGGCATCTTTGATTTCTTTTCAGAGGTTTCTGGGAGTTGGTATAGTGATCTTTGGCATCCCTTGGCTTATATTGGGTTGGCTGAGAAGTTTGTTGGCGAGCTCAATAGACGTATCACTTCAATCCTCCACCTTCACACAGTATTCTTGCCTAGAAAATCCCATGGATGGAGGAGCCTGGTGGGCTACATTCCATGGGGTCGCAAAGAGTTGGACACGACTGAGCGACTTCACTCACTAGCCAAGTTGACACATAAGGAAGCCAGCACACTAAAGACTTTACAGACAAATATTGGATATTTGATTCTCCGAATGAAGATAATTAAGAAAACAAGCTGTTGTCAAGCTTGTATGTCATATCCCTCCTCACCCCTAATTCAGACATAGGAAAGGCATTTTATCTCCTAATGAGGTTTTCATCTTTAGGAAATGGCAATCTACTCCAGTACTATTGCCTGGAAAATCCCATGGACAGAGGAGCCTGGTCAAAGAGTCGGACACAACTGAGCGACTTCACTTTACTCACTAATAAAAATACATATATATCAATAACTCAAAAAGTTTCAACTGGTAGTAGTTTAATTTGCTTTTGTGCCATCAATTGTAGAGCAAGAAATAAAAGATTTGAAACCCTACAAGCCTTAAGGCTGATGTTCTTAAGGTTTTGTTCAGTTGTATTAGGTGAATTGGGAAACAAACAACCAAAGTCAATTGCTCTTCTTGATAGTCTTATTAGCAAGGAAGTAAATACAATGGATAATCCCACAGGCTTTGGAACAGATGGACTCAAGTTTTCAAACACAATCCTGCCTCTTAGCATATCTTAATCTCTCTGCCTATTGGATTCCTGGTCCATAACTATAGGGATAAGCTTAACAGTTTCCTCGAAGGGTCACAGTGTGGTTGAAATGAAGAAATGTATGAAAGCAACTTGGCACAGAGCCAGGCATGTAGTACGTGTTAAAGCAATGTTGACTTGTATATTTTCCTCCTCTTCTTCTGTCTGCTTCTCCTCTTCCTTCCATTCTGTTCTTTTTCCCTTAACTTTGAGAATAACAAAATAGGTGTTTTAAATTCCCTGCAGTGCTGAACTTTGCATTTCTACTGTGTGTACCTGATCTAAGCATTATGAACAATAAGCTATAGGATTCTCTAAATACCAATCTGTTCAGACCCAGGGTGGGTGGTTTTTCAAGTAGCATCTTTGAAAACAGTTGTAAATGGAAATACTTATTTCTAAGGCATCAAAAGGGGGGAATGTTGTACTTGAAAATACTCTTTGATAAGTAAATATGCTGAACTTTCTCTACAGAGGTTCTCGAAATTTCTTTGGGCAGACTTTAAAAAGCAAAATTAAACAGTAATAAATTTCCTTCCTCCCAGAAAGTGGAAAGTATGTTTCCAGGCCATTCATCCTTCTTTCTGTAGTCTTCAGAAATGTAAAACCATCCCCTATTCGCAATCCCCACTCCAACCCAGTGCTCAGTTCAGGTCTGTCTTTCTCTCCTTTCATCAGTCCCATCAGCTGTCAGTCAGCACTTTTGTGATCGTGAACTAGGGGCCGCTTGTGTGCTGTCCCTGTCTCATCTCATCTCATAAACCCCATGAAGTAGAGACTCCACCCAAGATTTCAACTTACCAAAAGCATGAAGCAAGCAAAGCACATGAGATTTACTCTAATACTAATGAAGTGGAATGGAAGAGGAAGAACTGGAAAAAGACAGAATAGATTGGAAGATGTGGAACAGAGTAGAAAATATGAAAAGGTAGCTCATGGGGAATCTGTGAAAGTTTTCCAGATACTTGAGACAAGTATAATGCAATGAACTTGAGAAGGAAAGTTAAAATTTTGCTAACTATAAGCAATAGGCCCTTATCTCATGGAATGAGGCCTTTAGGCTCACTCAGGCAGCAAACTCTTATCTCAGGCCTCCAGGCCGACCCCCTCAGGGACCCCCTAGAGAGGCTGTTTGCTTTTCCCTCAGGGACTTTCCAGGAGAGTGTTTTTCCAAGAATTAGCTAACTGTTGAAATGTGGTAATGTGCTCCAATCAGCCGTTTCAACCTGATAAGCATACAAACCTATCCACATAAAGGTCAAAGCCTGCCCACCAATCGGGTGCTCCCCACCCTACCTGCACCTGTTTGTAACTCTTATGCTTAAATACTGCTCTGTAACCACTGTTCGGGGTTCGTTCCTCCTCGGAGGTGACTGAATCCCGGCGCGCCGGCTTAATAAATCCTTTTGCTGTTTGCATCGAATCCGAGTCTTGGTGGTCTTTGGAGCGACAGGTCCCAGGAAAAGGCCGTGAGGTCTAACAAACTTATCTGGTAGATTTCACTATGGCCCAGTAGGACTCACGTTTCCAGCATCATCAGGTCTGAAATGCATTTTGTCTCCTGCATCTAGCATCAATTCCCCAGATTGATCAAATTTACTGCTGCCCTTTCTAGCCATTCAAACTTTTCAAACTATTCCCCTTCCACTAAGAGAATACATGCTAATATACTAAAGCATAAGACCTCAAAAACATCATTTAATGAGAAATATTTTTTAAGAAAGAAAGGATAAATTTAATTTTTAAGAAAGAAAAGGTTAATCACCAGTTTCTTAGAGTGTATACTCAAAATAAGTCTATAAAATTTATTTTTACTTGTCTCAAATCACCAATGTAAGATGTACTAACCCTTCAAATTCAAACTTCATTTTATAACCCTTTATAGACAAGCTAATAATTTGAAGTATTAGGTTGGAGGCAAGAGTCATAAAGTTTCATTGAATCCATCCTGAAAATGCCATATTGTACTGGGACCTTTCTACAGAAGACAGTACATTTTTGGACTACTATAAGTTTAAAAGATGTCCTTGGAAAAGGGATACCACAGATTTTCATAGCAGCTAATTCTAGACAAAGATTTTGGCCAATGGTTATTTCAGTCCAACCTAATTTAATGTCACAGTGGTAGGTCTGGTTTTATTTACTGATTTAAAGAGGTGGCTACTTTGTTGAAGGAGACTGTGTGTGCTTAGAAATGGATAATGTTAGCAAAGCATGAAAAAGTTCTTTTTTTTTTTTTTCTGAAAAAAAAAAATAACCTACATTTAATGGTAAGAAATCACCAGCAAATTCCGTTATGTTTGTGGGCTTGACATGCGGTGCTTATTAAATGTAGGAACAAAGCCACTTTATACATCATAATGTTCACATTACAAATTCACTGCTCATAATGGTGCTGGGAGTGTATGTGCAATTTTTCTGAACTTATGAAATATATTTCTGACACCTCAGGTATTGATGTATGCACGCATGATATTGTCCCAGTGCAGTAGAGAGACTTAACTGATGTCTGCAAGATTTGATTTATTACAAGTAAATATGATTGCCTTCATAATCTGATTTTATTATGTTCGGGGCTCTCGCAGGTAAACTTTTAGTAGAAGGAAGAAGGCCAATTTTATTAAACCACTGTGTTCCTGCAAACCATAGAGTTTCTTGTCAAGCGGGGGAGGGGGGACTGCCAATCCAGAAAGTATATTGAAAATTTCAAAAGAAGAATTTACTTCCAACCTTCCCAATTTTATATCTTCTCAATTCCCGCAACTATTTCAAAAGTGCTTTTACTATTTTGAGCTCTATATTATTTTTTTAAAAGCCACATTAAAGTAAAATTCACATATCTGAGGTCAACGTTAACTATACCTAGGAGGATAAGTATACCATCGCAAAAAATATTGGCAACAAGAAGTTTTCTCTTTCATAATGGAGAAAAAGAGATTTGATGGACTTGAAAAAAAATCAAGACTGTCCTTGATACTTTCAAGGCTTCTGATTGTTATGAGTCCTAACGTCAGGGCCACAGTTTTGCTATACAAACACAAAAATAAAAATAAATCATCCCATGATCAGAAATGGACCTAGTCCCAATGTTCTAAATGAAAGACTGCACATAGAAAGAAGGATGTGTGCCGGTCTGTGTTCTAAGTCACTTCAGTCAATCCTATGACTGTAGCTCGCCAGTGCTTCTGTCTGTGGGCTTCTCCCGGGATTGTCATGCTCTCCTCCAGGGGATCTTTCCGACCAGGAGATCGAACCTGTGTCTCTTATGTCTCCTTCATTGGTAGGCAAATTCTTTACCACCAGAGTCCCCTGTGAAGCCCAGAAACAGCAATAGTCAATAGAAAAGGGCTGAAGAAGGAGATCTGTCCATTTTCCTCTTTAAAGGTGCCTAGACACGATAAATATCCCAGTCCAACAGTATATAATCCTATTCTAAGTGTAGAAGAACAAAAAATTCTGGCATGAGAGTTTACAAACTTTTCCCTTCTCAGTAAAAAAGATTCTGGCTTTACTTTCTCAGTTTTTTCCCCCTCCTCCCCAAGCTTGCTGAGGAAGCTTCATTGCCAGCCTCCTCAGGGTAGTAATTCAGGCCTTTGTAATGCAGAATAAAAGATGGGAGATGAATAGAATAAAAGTAGGGAGAGATGAGGCCGGGAATAAAAGAAAGAGACAGAAAAAGAAGGGATGCACTGACTTGGGTTAGATGAAAGCTTTTATGTGGGGAGAAGGCCAAGACTTTTTGTAAGGAGTTTGCAAGTAAATCAGTCAAGAGTGCGAAGAAGGAAATTATTCAAAAAGAGAGAGAGAGAAAAGAAATGTTGAAATGTTGTGAGCTACACATGTCCTTCAATGTTTTTAAGAAATGGCAAGGAAAATACTTGAATTAATTTTTAATTACATTTTCTTTGATGATCTGAGCTTCTTAGATGAAATATATCTCAAGACATAGATCAGAATCTAACAAGATTGTATGTATATGATATGGTCAGGACATCGTTATTTATTTTCCATCAGTTGGTATTAATGCATCAGTGTAACCAAGCTGACATTTCATCCATTACCAACGAAAGTACCTTTTCATAACTTTCTCCCCAGAAGCCCCAAATACCTTTTTTTCTTTGTTTAGCCTAAGATAGTATATAAGCCCAAGTTCCAATCACCTATTTTGGTTTTTCATTGCCGGGTGCCCTCATGTGTATGCACAATGCGCTTATTAATAGACATGTGTTTGTTTTTCTCTTGTCAATCTGCCTTTTGCCAGTCTAATTCACAGTGCCCCAGCCAAATATCCCCAGATGGGTAAAGGACAAGAATTCTCCCCCCAACCCCTGTATAATTGGAATGGTCTGGGGAACTGTTCTAATAATCAAAACTAAAGATTTATATAACCAGTGGGGGTCAGAAATCAAGCGATCAAGAAACCAAGGCCAATATAGTAATTCCAACTCTTTGAAGGTCATGATGTATCAATAGTATTATATTTGTAAAGAAAAACACCTTGTATTGTCTACATTTTTTAACATGGATTTTTCTGTTGCTATGGCCTTTGATTATATCATTATTTTTGTCTCCTTTAGTGAAGTTTCTCTTGAAGATGTTAACCATTTGAGGGAAAACAAAAAGAGGGTTTAGGTTTATGCTAGAGTAGTATCTGAAAGAGGAGCCATGGACCCCTGGCAGTGGACGTGATGACAGCGGGAATCACACAGCCTTAGAAACTCCCAAAGAGACAACCCAGGGTCTAATTAAGTGCCCATTCCCTACTGGGAGCATCTCCACCCTGAGTTCAATTCAAGAGGTGCTTTCGAATTAGTTTATCACAGAAACCATGCCCCTAAAAATGGCCATAACATTCATTCATAACAACCACCACTCTACCTGGAATATCACCAAGGCAAAATAAGTGATCTGTTCTCTTTCTACCTTGCCCCTCTAATCCGTACACATTACCTCTTGAAGTTAAGTCCATATTTCTTTCTTTCAAAATTTTTATTGAAATATCGTTGCTTCGGGGGCTTCCCTGGTGGTTCAGTGATAAAGAATTCGACTGCCAATGCAGGAGATGTGGGTTCAATTCCTGGGTTGGGGAGATTCCTAGAAAAGGAAATGACAACCCATTCCAGTATCTTGTCTGGGAAATCCCTGGGACAGAGGAGCCTGGCAGGCTATGGTCCATGGGATCTCAAAAGAATCAGACATGGCTTACCAACTAAACAACAAAAATTGCTTTACAGTGCTGTGTTAATTTCTACTGACAGCAAAGTGAATTAGCCACACATGTACACATAGCCTCTCTTTTCTGGACTTCCTTTCCACTTAGGTCCCCACAGAGCATTAGGTAGAGTTCCCTGGGTGGTACACTAGGTTTCCGTTAGATATCTACTTTATGGATAGTAGTATATATATTTAAAATGTCAATCCCTGTCTCTCAATTCATCGCACCCCCTCCTTCCCACCCCAGTATCCATATGTCCATTCTCTATGCCTGTTTCTCTATTTCTATTTTGCAAATAGGTTCATCTGTACTGTTTTCTTAATATTCCATGGATATGTATTAATATACAGTATATTGTTTTTCTCTGACTTCACTCTGCATGACAGACTGTAGGTCCGTCCAAGTCCTTCTTTATTTTGTCCTGACAAAGCAACCAATTATTTTCACCTGGTTTCCCCCAGATTTGAATAAAATGTTGAGGAGGAATGCAGTGTGACCTGTTCCAAGTTACAAGCCTAGAAAGCTACCACCTAATAATATTACCAAGACTTTTGTCTTCACATGCTATATTCAATATACAGCTTCTACTTCTCATCACACTCTATGAAGTAACAACTCCTTTCTGCTGTAATTGAAATGTACTGTGTGTTCTACCATAACCAGTATTTCTTCCAGCAGGAAGGCCCAGTTGGGGATCTCTCTGTAAACACATTGAGTACTGACAGCCCATCCATCAGGGGTTTCCATGTGAGTGGCGGTGCACCTGGGAGAGCCAAGATGCATATCTCAGCCATGGAGTGCTTCGAAGCCAGAGCAGTGTGCTCCTCACACTGCACTACTGGACCCCGGGTGTGGCTTTCTGTCAACCTAGCAGGGGCTGTGATGAAACATGAGGCAATGAACCATAGCTTCCTATGCAGGTGAAGCCTTGTATGCTTACTTCTTTGATGTGAAACTATTTCCTGCCGAATTTTTATTATAGTGAAGAAGTAGTTATCGGTCCTCTCTCATGCCATCTTCCATACAGCAGTGTCTCTGTGTTAAAAAGTAAACTGAAAAGAAATGTGTGGGCAACTTAGTGTAGAATATGTGTGTGTGTGTACACCATGTGCATAGACATGTATCAAGATGTCTTTTTAAAATTAAGTAATTAGCCTTTGGCTGCGTTGGGTCTTTGCTGCTGTCTGCAGGCTTTCTTTGGTTGCAGTGAGCAGGAGCTACTCTAGATGCAATACACAGGCTTCTCATTGCAGTGGTTTTTCTTGCTGTAGAACACAATCTCTAGGCACATGGACTTCAGAAGTTGGGGCTCATGGGCTCAGTAGTTGTGGCAAATGGGCTTAGTTGCTTCACAGCATATGGAGTCTTCCTGGCCCAAGGATTGCACCCATGTCTCTTGCATTGGCAGGAGGATTCTTAACTACTGGACTGCCAGGGAACTCTCAGAGTGAATATTCTTAACTGCTTCCAAAAAGCAAGTACAGATGATTTGGGGTTATCTCTAGTTCTGCAACCTCAATTTTTCCTCTCTCAGTGAGAATAAAACAGGTCTTTATCAGCTCACACTAGAGATGCCAGCTGGCCTTATGCAGAGGTAGGGTGAGTTTTCACTCACAAGACATTATTTTAAAAGATCTTAAAACTCTTCTTTAGCCATTAAAACAAACAGACACACAACAACAACAAAACCCAAACAAAAGAAATACCTTCCTTTGCAGATGCCTGTGAATCCACAATTAATCTATATGCTCTTATGGATTAAGCATTTTCTGGAGGGTAATTATTGAATGAGCTTCGCTTGTAACTCTGCTGGTAAAGAATCTACCTGCAATGGGTTGGGAAGATTTATATCTAGTATTTTTTTATGGTTTAGAGTACTTATCTTCCTATGGGAAAATAAGAACTCCAAAGGGTAATGGTAGGAAAGAGAGAACTGAAACTCTGTCAAGATAACTTTTTTATTCATGTTTTGCCCTGACATCTTTATAACAACTGGTGCTTTAAGTTGACTTTGGCCATACAATCCATGGGGGTCCAGTGTAGATGCCTGGAAATATTCTGACTTTTTCCATATATATTTAACAGAATAGCTACTTTAAAGCTCATAGAGCAAGCAAGATGAGAATCTAAACATTTATCATTTTAAATGAACGTCTTCATTCTGAAGAGGCCAGTTTCACCTTACTAGGATCACATACATTGGCTTGTAAAGCCTGAAAGAAAAGAACAGCATTGCAAATGATAGAATGAACCCTATTGTGGCCTGAACAAATAGGTTTTTTTTTATTATTTACATATTAATTCTTGAGATATGGGCTACTTGGTGTATCATTTATTGCTGCTACAATATAATTTGACCTCATAGCCACAGTATGGGTACGGAAGTTTCCATCCTTATTCAAATCAAGAAGGAGAATGATCATTAATTTTATCAGGAAAAGCAAATGTTTTCTTAGAGCTCCCACCTTCTTAGGATCCTTTGGCCAGAACTGTATCATGTAGCTAAACCTGTGTGCAAAAGATGCTGGGAAAGTAATAATCTCTCTTGATGCCAGCTGCAATGTTGTTTGTACCACACACCCTCTTCCAAAAACTAAACATCAGCCTTTTGTTAGCCAAACTGCAAGAGGAGATATACTGGGTAGATGATAATGTCACTGACGAGAATTCTACCCACATTCACAAAAAAAATTGAATTGCACAACATAGTTCACATCAGACTGTCATGTGAGGCTTCAAAAAAGGGGAAAGGGTCTGAGCAGTCATCTGGTCCACTTTCATTTTATAGATAAGAAAACTGAGGTCTTAGGAGGTTCACGCTCAAAAGCCAGTTTTCCACCCAAGACTGGGAACCAGCTTTCCTGGCTACTATGCTTAAAGACTTCCCCTCTGTCTTAGTGTTTTCTTATGATTCTTTTCAAATGCACATCACTACCTTTGCAGTAAATAACAGAAATCCACTATGCCCCTGCCCAAATCCCTTTTTTAGAACCCAGTAATTGGAACTCTCACCTTTGCTATGGAAATGTCAACAAGTATTTTACATGCAGTATTCATTTATTCAAGAGAATGATGGAATGGTACTGCCATCTCGGATAAGACACAGAAGGCAGAGATCAGCTTTTCCCTATCTGCTGCCTTATTGCCTTAGAGAAGATTAAGGTGGCGGTGGGGGTGCAGGGTGCAGAAGGAGGAAAGTCAGGCTTCATAATTAAACAATCTGGTCATTTCTTTGTTAACTCTGACCTATTAGGTAGAAGCCATTTCTCCTTCATTGCTCAGAATATGCTCAGTGGTAATAAATACTAACATAATATTGGTTTAACATCTCTTTGTCTTTCCAAATTTCCTATAACCAGAGTTATTAAATCTGCAGAATGCTGCCAGGAAAGCAAGGTTGAAAAGCTGCCCACGTTCCCAAACAGAAAAATCTCCTCAGCAAAACTAATCAGCAAAACTCAAGCACATTTGGAATGGTTAACAGCCCAAAAGGAAAATTAAGCTCAACAGTATAACTAATCCAAGACAATCAACCTTGATTGTCACAACACAGACATGTACCCAAGCAACCTAAGAATGAAAAGAGAAAAGCTGCCTTTGAAAAAGGTGATATGAATGTAAGAGGAGTAAGTGTGGTTGAATGATGTGTCCCCATCACACCTTTCACCTGTTTTAGGAAGGTGTTCCAAAGCATGTGGCCTTGAGGACTTCTACAGGTCATTGCTGTCTTTATTGGTCACATATTATACTGTGAGTGGGCCATGATATTTTAGTCTCTCATCCTCTTTATTACTAGTCACTTGCTGTGTGCCTTCTCATTCTCTTAGATCTAGAGAATGCAATTCAAATACAGCTTCCTCCAGGAAGCCCCCTGGATTTTCCTAGGTATAGTTATTTTCTACCTCTGGCTTCACTATACACCCTTCAAGAACAAAACTTGTCAAATCATATCATATTATGCAATGTTGTCTGTTTTCCTTATTAAACTGTGAGAATAGGTATTTATGTATCCATCTCAGGCCAAACCCAGACATAGTGGGCCCTAATGACTTTTCTGATTAGAAATAAAATTGAATTATGAATGAGTAGTTTTGGTAGTTGCCTATGAAGTATCATTTGATGGTGTCTAACTAATTCCTCTTACTCAAAAGATCTCCGTTAACCTCTAGTCACCCCCAAATCCTTTTTTAAAGGCCAGTGGCTTTAGGTTTTCAAGGTTTGTTTGTTTTAACTTATTCAGATCTTCCTAAGGTGAGACAATCAAGTCTTAAATTTTTACCACATTCACTCATTTGTTTGCTTAATGTACATTTTAGATTTCCTAATAAGGGACCCCACCCCTTGGTCAAATTTTTGGCCAGGAGGAAACTTCTGCAGAATGGGAACAACACATTCAGAGTATAGTACAAATTGCAGGGAGTTTGGAAGTTACCAGAAACTAGAAGACATTAAAAAGACAGTAAAATAGAGATCACAATTACACAGAGTAGACTTTTATTCTCCAAAATTATATAAAAAAAATAACCATCATTTTATACAAAAAGACTGCTTTATACCACAGTATTAACATCTCTTCCTCCCAGGTAAAAACTTTTGATTCAATGTAAGAAAAAAATTTAAAATTCCCCTTTGCCTCTCTTTAAAAATATGAAGTGATCCTTCCATTAGTTTATACGAGAAACACCTCAGAAATTAACCATTAGGTTAGGGAGAAAATAGGAAACAAGCAGCTATTGACAATTAAATGGGAGACTAAAGCACTAAGTTTACAATACTTGAATTCCCATTTTCAAAATAGAAAGTCTTCAGGGAAAAGAGATCCTTGGAGTAAAAAGTACAACAAATATCACAGTGTCAATGAATGGCAGGTATAATCTCACTAAATTAATATAGTTTTTAACTGATCATGAGTAGTGAAAACCAGCTGCAAAATTCTTTTTTTTTTCCTTCAGCCATATTAATAACTAAGCAGCTAGGTAAAACTAAAAGTGTATTTACTCTGCAAACAAGCCCCTCAAACAAGGCATGAATATTACACGTGATGACGTGCAATGTAATAGGTTTCAGTTTTTCATTCAACAAAGGCACTTATACATAATCCATTGGCAACTTGGATTCTTCTTGAAACTCTTGCTGAGCTTGTCATTTCTAATTAATGAGAATTCAGTACAGATTTTTATCTTACCAACCACGATAAACCCTTTTTCTATAAAACTGATGCTAAAATGTACAAAATTCTGTATATTGTCCCTGTGTGTTTTTACAAGCCCAGAATTTGAGTAACTTGGGTCTGTCATGTTAGGGCACAGTTAGTGTTCATCTTCTTGCCATGGAACAGTTAGGAACTGGGAAAATGTGAAAGGCCTCACTGTGTGGTGGGAGAAAAGGAATTGCTGAGAGTTTGTTACCCCGTCCCAGAATGTGAGGTATTCCAGAGAGCACGGACTCACCTAATGGTCACAAGGACCCTTTGTCCAGAGAGAAGATAGAACTTAAAGGGATATAAATGTGCCATTTAGGGAAGAGGGAGTGCAAAAAGTTAATGAGTTCAAACTTAGTCATCAGAGAAATGACTCTGAATTATCTCCTGATCTTTATACCCATTAGAATGATGCATTCCAGGTGACCAATGCAAGTATTGGTGAAGTTGTATAGGTCTTGAAAGTTGGGTTTGAAAGTTCTTTCTTCTGGAGAGCAAGTTAATATTGCCTAGTTAAATTAAGTCTATGCATACCCAGGTATACATTCTGCTCCCAAATGAATTCTTACACAGAACCATAAGGAGACATGGGGATGATCACAGCAATTCATTCACGGTGACAGAGACTTGGAAGCGAGATGGATGCCCATCATTGGAAAAGAGGATGATGCAATGTGATGGGCACACACAGGAGACCACTGTGGAGCATCAGACAACTACATTTATGTCTGTACAATAACAACCAGGGTGGACCTTAAAAATACAAGGTCCACACAAAATCCTCCACATAAAACATGAATTTTATTCATATTTGCCCAAACTTGAAAGCAACTGATATCCTCAAACAGGAAAAGGGATAAACAAATGGTGGTACATGCCCGCAATGAAATATTATTCAGTGTTCAAAAGAAATGAGACATCAAGCCACAAAAGACCTGGAGGCAACGTCAAAGCATATGACAGTGAAAGCAGCCAATCTGAAAATGCTGTGTGATTCTAAGTATACGACATTCTGGAAAGGTAAATCTATGAAGACAGTAAAAAGATCAGTGGTTTTCAGGGGGCTAGGGGGCTGTGGAGCTGAGGGATGACAGGAAGAGCACAGGAGACTTTTAGCGCAATGTAACTACTCTGTATGATAACTACGAATAACGATGAATATGTCATTATATATTTGTCAAAACCCTTAGAATGTACAACTCCAAGAGTGAACCTTAATGTAAACTATTGGCTTTAGTCAATAATAATGTATTGATATTGACTTATCAATTATAAAAAGTACACCACATTGATGGGAGTTAATAATAGAGGGGCTTCCCTGGTGGCTCAGCGGTTAAAGCGTCTGCCTCCAATGCGGGAGACCCGGGTTCAATCCCTGGGTCGGGAAGATCCCCTGGAGAAGGAAATGGCAATCCACTCCAGTATTCTTGCCTGGAGAATCCCATGGACGGAGAAGCCTAGTAGGTTACAGTCCACGGGGTTGCAAAGAGTCGGACACGACTGAGCGACTTCACCTTCACCTGTAAGCACAGGGCAAGGGAGATGGAGCAGGAGAAAACAGAAACTTTACTTTCCACTTAATTTTTCTGTGACCTGAAAGTGCTAGAAAAAATATTTATTATGAAATAATTATTGAATATTAATTTAAAAACGTGGTGCTGAGTTAAAAAGTACAATAGGTTGTGATACAACAGACATTATCTACAATGTGCAGAAAACAGTACATTTCTTACAAAAAAACAGCATGTGCATTCATCCGTTTAACATGAGATGAACTGCCTAATGAGAGGGGGAAGAGGAGGTGTGTAGGCTGTGGGTAAGAGGAAAGGACGAAAGCGAACAGGGAGACACCTGGGAGTCATGAGAACACACTCTGAACTGGGGATGAAATAGAGCCACCTTCTGTACCTGTGGTAGAATAAAACAAATATACTGCTGAGGAACTGAAGGGAAGGGAAAAGGTGAAGTCTGGCTGTGTGCCATGGGACTATTGGCTTCATTGGCAGCCAAAGTTGTGGAGTGTAAAACAGGAGAAGGCAGAGGTCTGCAAATCTAGGAACACTCTTTCCTGATCAATTTCTTCTTCATCAGTTTCTCAGGAAGGCTGAGATCCAGGAGATGCAGAGCTTTAAACAACCAAAATCTGTGAAGCAGGTTATAGTTGGTCTGCTTAGGATGAATTTTCTTAGACAAACAAGTGCTTTAATATTAGATGCTGTAAAAGAAACAATTTTTCAAGTCTTTGCATGCCAGTAAAAAGCTCCTGGGTGACAGGACAATGTATCTGTACGTCCTTCAAGACAAAAACCTGTAGATTATATTTCATGACTCCTGTGCAATAGCAAATGGAGCACAGCATCTGAAACTGTCATTTCTTGGTAGGCACATGTAGGCTCATATTTACTGGTAAGCTTGATTTTCCAAGCAAATATTCATCAGTTCAGTTCAGTCACTCAGTCGTGTCCGACTCTTTGCGACCCCATGAACTGCAGCACGCCAGGCCTCCCTGTCTATCACTAACTCCCGGAGTTCACTCAAACTGACGTCCATCGAGTTGGTGATGCCATCCAGCCATCTCATTCTCGGTCGTCCCCTTCTCCTCCTGCCCCCAATCCCTCCCAGCATCAGAGTCTTTTCCAGTGAGTCAGCTCTTCGCATGAAGATTCATAACTGTTGATTATAATCTTAATGTTAGATGTTAAAGGTGGCGCATAACAGACTTCTTAAAAAAGACTCAATAGCAGGCGTAAGAATATGTCTATAGTTCTGTTAATTGAAAACGGAAAGTTGGCCCAGAATCCAGCTACATCTTTGCGGTTTTTTAGTCATCCCACAAGCTCCGCATTTCCTAACGTTTGGCTTAGCATTTTGGCTTACGTGGTGGCTGAGGTTGGGAAGTTAAAACAGAGAGTAAGGCAGTGGTTCCTAAAATAAGAAGGTTTCCCTAATGGAGACGGCAGTTTGTGGGCAGTGGGAGCTGTCCCAGAAGCATTGTGAAACTTTCTATATTTCCAGCACTCTTTAGATGACATTCCCACGACTCTTCAAATGGCAGAGCCCAAATCTCGGCTGTGAGCAAGTCTTGGCTGTGAACTGTCTCTCAGTGGCTTTTGAACCGCTGTCCTGGCTCCATAGCAAACCAAGCTACCCATGAGAAAAGCTCATGAAAAGAAGCAAGATCTTCTGGCTTTATCATGAGCTGCATGTTGCTAGGGGCGGAGAAGAAGGCAGGCAGGAGTGAAGTGGCTCCTTTCCCTACTGAACCGTGGCCATTCCAGGACATGTGAGCTGTTTCCATCTTTTTCCCTTCCCATGGAATCTTCAGGAATAGGGAGAGGGAAGTGTCTTTCTCTCTCTCTCCCCTTAGAAGATCTGCTTACATACTAGGATTCTGGACACAGATTGAGATGACAGGAAAAAAAAATATGTACCAGGATGTACGACACATCCACACTGACCGTACTGAATACCTAAAAGAATACAGGACTTGGAGTAAGAAACTTACTTTGACACCCTCCAAACAGACAAGCCCAATCATGCCTCAGAGATTTTGTATTTACTGAGCCTTCTGCTTGAAAGTCTATTCTCTCAGCTACCGCCCTCACTCCATCAAGTCTGTTCAAATGCCACCCCATCAGAAAGGACACCCTCACCATCCTGTATCATCAGCTTCTATCTCCAGACTTTCCTCACTTGTCTTCAGAGCAGTTTTCACCATTTTCATATTATATGCTTGTTAGTTGTTGCCTTATAACCTGTCCTTTCTCCTACAAAAGTGAGTTCAAAGAGAGTGGATTTCCCCAGACTGAGAACATTGTCTGGCATATAGTAAGCACTCAATAAATATTGTTTGGTAATGAGCATGTCCCATCTATAATCCATGGTGTATTTTAGCCCTGTGAATGGGTATCACATCATCTTCTATTTCATTACCAGTGAAATATGAATTGAAAATATGTATTCCACCCACCTCCTAGAACCTTTATGATGTGTTCTGTATTCTGGGGGATCAACCATTTAGGGATCTCGAGTTCTTTGACTGATATTTCTCAGGGAAGGATCAATTCTACATAATAACACTGGGAGATCTGTAATGCTGACCAGGTAAGACAAGAACTGTGTTTATCACACTGTGGAAGAAGCAGCAGTAAAGCAACGTCCCCACGTGGCAGCTTGATGTGGAAATCGGTGTGCTCCTCCTTTTCTTCTGGCCTCTCCCGGGTTGGGTGCTCCACCCGTCACCACTAGTAAAGCACCACCTGCGTTTGGTGGCTGTGAGGGTCTGTCACTCAGAGGGGGGCCCCTAAGGCTTTGTGCTAGAGTCTCATGTTATCCAGATTAAGAGGGAAAGCAGTATCGTCTTCTTCGCTGAGCAGTGCCTAAGGAAGTCAGGCATTTATAGGGAAGACTAGAGTCATCCTGCTGTTTAGCTGTTTTGCTCTTTAAGGACTGAGTTATGGAAGCAGTCAAAGTAACCTTCACTTTCCAGTTTTGTAAACTCTGCCTGTGTGTCTTAATTATGCAGAACAGCATACAAAGTTTGGAAGGAGCAGCGGGATACTCATTATAATTTTCTCTCTCTCTCTCTCTCTCTCTCTCTCGGCTAAATCAGGATTCTCACCCTGGGCCTAACACACAATCAGAAACTCTGGGGTGGGCCCTGAACAGCACTATTGAAAAACAAACGAATAGATAGACTTGTGACTTTCATGTACATTTAAGGTTGTACCTTAAGCACAAATATTTGAGTAAAGAAATAGGGCCGTGTTCTGATGGAGGGAACACTGCATATCCTCAAAGAACATTGTAACAGAATGTAGAAGAATTGGATTCAAAGTCGGTTTCCACTACTGACTTCTAAAGTGTAACTGATGAATGGGTCTGTTTTTGCCTGCTCTGGGCCTTTGCTGCTGTGCGCAGTCTTTCCTGGTTGCGGAGTGTGGGACAATGAAGGAAATGGGATTGCCATTTCCTTCTCCAGGGGATCTTCCTGACCCAGGAATCAAACCCGGGTCTCCTGCATTGCAGGCAGACGCTTTACTGTCTGAGCCACCAGNACCAAATGTGGACGTGGCAGGTCTTGGGAGTGGATGCTGAAGTTCATGCACATATACACCTTCAAAAGTTTTTTTTTTTTTTTTGTCCTTCAGGCCATGAGGTCTAGGCAGAACATTTAAAGAAGAAAAATGCTTCCTCAGTGAGATAGGAGGGAGGAAAAGAAGAGGATGTTGAAGCCATTTCCCACAGAGCCTGGCCAGCTGTTATTCATATAATTAACCTTTCACTGTTACTAATAGCCAAGGCCATTTCCCTTAAAAACTTCAGATCGGTTTCTCACTTGCTTTGAATTTATGTGTTCATGCTATTTTATTCATATCCTATCCCCTCTCTTTCTCTGTCTCTCTCTCACTCTATCATCTCTTGTGTCAGAAGCCTTCCAGGGTCCTGACTGTAATCTTTAATTTCTGTTTGTATGATTGTTGGTGTTTCAGGACATCCTCTGGCTATTATGAAACTACTGACCAGTAGAGCCTTTTCTGCAGATGGATTTCATTCAGGATTTGTGCTATTATATTAATGGGTTTAATTTAAACAGGACTAGCTTCACTGGCCAAATTACTGCCATTTAAATCAATTGGTTTAGGGGCAAAGACAGCCTGACCAGAGCTATTAGACTTCAATTTATTACTGTATCAGCTTTTAAACTGGGTGAAGCAAGTTTGCTAATGTCTATCTTCTGTCCTTTGAGCTCGAATACAAAATACAGTAATGAGAATCCTTGGAGTTTAAGGAAGGGAGAAAATGAAGAAAAATATTAATTTTGAGTCAATGTTTCATGAGCCAAGACCAGGTAGCACTTGAAAAAAAATCCCCCACCCTAGGATCCTTTGGGCACCTTTGATGTCCTTTCATTAAGTTGAGATTCAAATGATATAACAGATGTTATTAGTTTAAAAGGGCTTTTTACTTGGATTTTCTCCCCCTTTGTAAAAAATGAGCGCTGTTTTTTTTTTTTCCCCCGCACATTTCAAACTGATTCAAATAGAAAAGCAAAAGGGAAGAAAATGCTTTAGATGTGCTCTTTTGATTTTTTCCAATCTCACCGAAATAAAATGGAATGGGAGATCAAGAACACTCAATTAATTGCAACACTGGGTGTCACTCTGAGAGGGAGGGAGAGATGAAGGGGAGCATTAGGGATGCACAGCCCTTAACAAATGCAGAGATTCAAAGGAGGAAGAAGAAGGGAGAATAAAAAAGCGTGTCTGTATTTTATTGCACTCGGTAAGCTTTTCGCTTGTATTTATAGCTGCAATTATATCTCAATGAGGTTTGTCTACAGTGTTGGCTTCACGCTAATTTTCCCCCTCACTGCGTTCTTGGAATAGGCTCGGACTGTTTATGAACCAGACATATTGACCTCATTTACAGCTAGCAGTTTAAATCCATAATTTTTCCACCCACAATCCCTCTTTGACATTCCGGCGGTGCGGCCGGCTCAGCGAGACTGAACTAAAAGTCTCACACTTCATTGAACACCATTATGCGGCTTTATGCTTATAAGCCTGTTTCCCTCGGCTGCCTTTCAGCTTTGCTGGAGATCCGTTTGGCCACAGGCCGGCAGTGATTAACTGGAAGAATCCAATAAATCACCCTGTCAGCCAGCAGGCTCTCCTCACTCTGTCTACACATCGACATTTGGATTTGCACCTCTCTCTCTCTCTTTTGATTTTCTATCCCTCTTTCTCTCGTCTTCCCTTTTCCTACAGAGCCATTAAAACACCTCTTTGCCTTCACACAAGGTGAACTTGAACTGCTATTGTGAGCAAGCCTCGGTCCCACAATCCGCCTCCAGGGAGATCAACCCCTTTGATTTGTCTGGTTTTCGCTGCCTTGGCTTTTCCGCCCTCCTCCTCCAATTAATTCACCCCTTAACTCTTGTGTCTGTGTCACTGAACCAGCTGCTGAGGGAAGGAGGCGCAGATGGGGGTGGGAGAGGGTGGCCAGAAGCCAGATGCTAAAGAGGAATTCCCACGATTCCTGGGCTTTTTCTGGGAGCCCAGCAGTACATGGGAAGGAGGGGATCAAGAACACCAAACTCTGTTCCTCACATGCTGAGCAGCCGGTTTTTTATAGCAGAAATCTAGACCAGGATCAGTTTCTTTCCTGGGGAGCTATGCATGTGCCTATAAACGGTGCCCATACATACAATTACTTAGCTGTGCCCAAGTTTCGGAATGTAGGAGATTGTTCAAGAGCCTGCTTGCAAAGAATTAAGTTGATGCAGTCAGGGATGCAGGAGAAATTGAGGAGAACAGGCAGCCTTCCTTGGCAGGATCACCACGCCAGGGCAGCTGGGGGCAGAGGGCTCTGAGCAGATTCTTCACTGCCTCCGGCTTCCTATTTCTCCCCAGTGAACAGAGCTGGTGAAACAGCCTCTTCTTTGACGCCACTGGTAATTTCCCAACCCCATCTCTTTCGTATTCTCCGCATGGCCGTGGTCTTCTTTTGTCTGGGATTATTTCTGCACTGTGAGCACAAGAACTTGTTTGATGTTCCAGACATCAAATATACTGTACGCGCTCCGAGTGGCCAAAGGAAGCAAGATTCTTGCTTTTGAAAACTCCACTGGCAAGAATAACAAAAGGCAGTCTGAACTGCAAATACAAAGGATGGGAGAGAGAGGAAGGGACGAGACCCGTCAGGGGTGATTACGATCCTCCCCTCCCAGCAACACCCGCGGGGACGGCTCTGCTAGGTGTTCAGGGGAACAGCAGTAAACCTCCGGCAAGGCAAGCGAGAAAGGAAATGGATAACAGCTGCCACGGGGTGGCCTGCCTTTGTGGAGGCTTTCAGGTTCTGGGAGCTGAGAGGGAGTCCGCGTCGAGACAGGAACACCTTGCTGTCCTCACATTCACCTTCCCAGGCGTCTTCCGTATACATTACTTACTAAACTTTTGCTATCTGGTAAACTGCCCTCTATCTTGGTAAGTTCACACTAAGTAGATCAACAGATGATTAGATAATAGGCCCATGGAGAGAAACTAGGGAAGGAAAACCTGTGTCTTGCGTGTCATATCTGGTGAGTATAACAAAGTACCTGGCACATAGTAGGAACTTTAACCATGTTATTTATCCTAAACTCTGGCAGCCTAAGTGTAAAAGCCTATTAGAAGACATGAATGTGACCCTTGTGCATATGGTAACCCAACCCTCACCATCCATTTTCATTTCCAGCCTCCTCCTTCACATCTCTAATTTTCATTCTTTGCTCGTTTCACTCCGTCTGACTCACCACTGATGAGTGAGCGGATTTTAATCAAATAGCCAAATGGTTGTCCTGGAGATGAAAACTCAGTCTGATCAATTGCTGCTGTGCCAAAATTCCAGCACATTTGCATGGGGACATGATGGAGATACTGATAAAAAAAAATGTAAAGAAATTATCTTGAGGATTTACTCCTAGTCCCCATTTCTGTAGATCACAAAAGTGAAGGCACATTCCTGAGAACACTTACATGAGGAACCTATTTTGCATACCTACTTTCCTGGGATGTATCATTATTTAAGAATATGAACACTGCTCATGGACTAAAAGTACAAGGCAAGGAAACTGGTTTCACTGGCCACTCCATTGTTGCTGTAATTGTAGAGAGGCAGGGTGGGGAAGTGTTCTTTCAAAAAATAACTGTTACGCATGTAAACATTAGTGATGCTAAGTAATCTATTGTCAAGAGCATCTGAAGTGCACCTCACTCCAAAGGCCACTGTGGTTACAGCACAAAGAAAGTTACTTTAGCATGACTCAATTTCTCTGTTTGTAAAAGAAAACTTAAGCTGTTGGCCAGCTTCCTGTGCGTAGATATTGTTTTGAGAAAGAATAATCTATGTAAAGTGCTTCATGTACCTTAGAGACAAGGTAACATTGAATTTTATGTCAGCATTATCATTAAATCTGTTCTCTCAGAGACTCGATATTTTCCATGTTGTCTCATTGATTCTCACAGCATCATAAACAAAAGAAAGAAGAATAGTATGTATCAAGATCATTAAAACTCAAGCAGGAGAACTGGATTTTCTTTCTAGCTCCGCCCTAAACTAGCTCATGACCTCAAGAAAGTTTTCTTCTGGGCCTCTGTTCTTTTCCTGTTAAATGAGACCTTTCAACTAAACAAGATGCAGTGTTTCTCTATAATGTGAAGTTCGTCCATAGAAAAAAGAGAATGCTTGTCCTTTGTGCTGTAGTTTTGTATAACCACTTGCTCTAGAGACCTTTTCTTCTGGGTTCTATAAATGTGGTCTTTATGTTATGCCCAAAGTCCGAGTCCCCAAAACTGAGAGAATAAGATGTCCACAGGAATGCAAAAGCATAAAGGGGTTTTACTGCTAGCTCGAGCTAGGGCTCCCGTCTCATCCAGCACAGTGGAGTCTTGACGAGAGCCCCGGGCTCTGAATCACATCTACTTTTATACCGACAGTTCTTTGTTCCTGTAACAGCATAGCTGATTGGCCAAACTGTACGCGCGAGGGACTTTTAAACCTCACATCCCTACCTGGATTGGCTCGGATCTGGCAGGGCTGGAGCGGGGAGCGGGGTGGGGGGGGCGGTGCTACGGGGATTCTTTTCTGATTGGTCGAGCTACACTGCCTGTGAGAGTTCCCAGTGTCTCAGCTTCCCTAGAGACTGAAACTCAGGCCATAGCCTGCCCCTTGGAGCCTGTCTTGGCTCCCGTTCGGTCCTAACATTCTGACCTCATTTGGCTCCTGTTAATTTCGGGTTACTTTTGTCTCTTGTTCTGGCCTCTGGCCGTGTCCAAAGTTCTTTCCATGGACACCTTCTCTGCTCTGTCTACACTCTGTCTCCATGGCTTCATCCACTGTTCAATTCTGATTATCACCTCAATGTGGAAGGCTGTCTGATTTCTCTCTCTAGTCCTGACCCATTCTCAAAACCCATACCTATAATTCCAGCTGTCTGAGAAATATGTTTTCACCTGAATATGCCATTAACCTCAAGTTCTACATGTATAAAGAGAATGGATTCATATCTCTTGACCCATTGAATCAGGGTTCAACCAGAGACACAGAACCACCATGAATGTAAGTACAATGAAGGGTGCAGTATGATGATTAGACTTTTCATAAACATGGGAACCTGTAGATGAGTGTCTGCAGTGCCGTCGTTTCTGTGCCTGGTGTTGAGCCTGAAGTCCTAGGTGTCAGCCAGATGAGATGTTGAAAAAGAACACTGACATGGTCAAGAACAAGGATAATCAGGATGAGCTAGAACCTGCATCAGTCTCTCACTGATGCCATGGACCATTTGCAGCAGAAGTCAGTGTCCTCCCCCACAGAGCTACATTTGTACTTGGTCTAGATCTTGAAGAAGCTATAGAAGGAGATCTGGCAAAAGCAGCAGGAGGAGCACATCCAGGTGTGGCCCCACATCAACAAGAGGAGCTGGCAGATCAGTGATGACACGTATAAGCTGGAATCCTGACACAGTTCCTGGAATCCTCTACCAAACTTCAGAACATAAAGTAGACGACTCTGCTTCAGTTTCATGCCCAGAGCTCATGGGACATGTGTCTTATGACCAACTCCTACCCAAAACTATACAGAGAATTGAAAAATTAAGAAGACAAAGCTACCTTACCCACAGACTGCTCCTCCCATATTTCCTAATTCTGTTCATGGTATGAAATCCTCTCATTATCCAGATTAAGGGGAAGTTCACATGAAGTTTCCTTGTTTCCGCATCCAATCAGCTGTTAAGACCAGTTCATTCTACTCTCGCAATGTCTTTTCTATCCATTTCAGCTTCTTTTCAATCACTAGGCACCTACCATCCTTGTAATCAACTGATGCTCATTATCTATCTGAACTAATTCAGTAATCTCCAAGGAGAACTCATTTGCTGTCATCTCTTCCCCCTTTCAATCCATGCACAGCTACAATCATCTTTCTTCTCTGACAGTAAGATTCCGTAGATACCTGTTATTCAAAGATAAAATCAAACTTCCAACCAGGCCCAAAGACCCTCTGCAATCTAAGCTAAATCGATTTGTCCAACCATATTTCCCTTTATTGGCCTTTAGGAGACTTAGAGTCCATCCACCATTCCTGTCTAGGGTATCTCCACTCCTTGCTAGCTCATACTGTCCCTTCAGGCTGGAACCCCTCTTCTTTGACCTCAGTCTATTTTCCTCCCAAAGTGTTTAAGTCTACTCAGATTCCACTGCTCTCATAGTCCCCCTCCCAAATGTTAGTAATCATTCCCACCTCTGAACATCATAAAATAAATGATTAAGTCCCCTTTTTGTATACATGATCATGCCTTGAATAGATGTCATAGGCCCCAAATTAGACCATAATATTTTATTGGAATATAATTGCTTCATAATGTTGTTAGTTTCTGCTATACAATATCATTAATCAACCATAAATACACAAATATTCTCTCTCTCGAGCCTCCCTTCCATCCCTCATCCCACCTGTCTAGGTCATCACAGAACACCAGGTTGAGCTCCCTGTGATATATAGCAGCTTCCCACTATCTATCTGTTTTACACATGGTAGTATATATGTCAGTGTTACTGTCTCAATTCGTCCCCTCTCTCCTTCCCCCCATACCTATGTGTAAAGACACAGATGTAGAGAATGGGCTTGTAGACTATAAGTTTTTAAAAGTGACAGCCTCATCTTCTTTATCGTTATATCTCTCCCAGCACCTTGTACACGGTGAATGAGCAGTGAGGACTTTCTCCCTGAATAGGTGATTTGTGAGATGATGCTTTCACAGGGAAAACAAGTACTGTTGTGGGAGAAAGGCAACTCCACGGATCAAACAGCTTCAGCTATTTTTAATTTGGTAGTGAACTTCTGCATAAAAGACTGAAAGAATTATATTAGTTAATACTCTTTCAGGTGTTAGCAACCAAACCCCAAACTTCACACTTGTTTATAATAAAGAAAACTATTGACTCATGCAATAAAAAGTCTGAGCATGACTGAATGCAGGGCTCAAATGAGTTTGCATAAGGACTAGGTGATTTATGATATCCTTTATCATTGGTTGGCCTCACTCTTGTGTAATTCTTCCCTTGCTGGTGGCACAGTCTCCCTAATCTTGCCTCCCACCTTATGTGATGTTCTGTTACCAACAGTTTCCATAGGAGGGCTGGAGTCTCCTCGGATAGAAACCCCATGGTCTCTATCTAATAGGTTCCATGGTCACACAGCAGTCCCTGCACAAATCACTTTGACCAAGGAGACAGAATTTCCTGACTGATGTGGGTCACCAGCCATTTCTATCAAACCAGACTGAGAATGGAAAGGGTGGGTTCCCAGAAGGAGGTCAAGCATCATCAGAAGATAAAACAGATACCAGGCAGGAAAAACTGTAACTGTTCCCTCCAAGACCTTATGGAAATGACCAATGTGAAGACCCCCATTGGTTCTCTCTTGCTTTGATATTTTCCCCATCAGCTCTCTACTCTTTTGTATAATTCTTGCATCATTTTCCCCTCAATATTTCAACCACGTGATTGTTTTTCTTTTTTTTTTTTTTTTTTTAATTAAGAAATACTTGGTATTAATCATTTGTTCTGTGTGTTTGTGGAAATAATTTAAGGTAAGTTCCTTGAGCACCTAAGAATGATTTTTATGTGAATATGATACTATTAATTCTTCCCACTTGTGTTGTACCTTGCATCTTCAAGACACTTCACAAACATCATTAACTAATTAGTCTTCAAGATGCCTCTCTGGAGGTGAATAGGTATTACCTGGAGTTGCAGATAAGGAAACAACACACAGAGAGGTTATACAATTTCCAAGAAATCTGCCAATGAACTCAAAATAATTGCCTCATTATGATTCCTCCCTCAAAGTCCTTTCCAGCAGAAACCTCAGGTTCATAGAACACTAGGGAAGGGGGTGCTCTGTGTGCAAATCTCACAGCAGTTGCCCACTCCACAGAAGAATGCAGCCATCAGCTGCATTGTGTATTACCTGAACAGAATCCCATGCACACATTGGTACAGAAGAGGCAGTCGAGCTTATAGAGGGTCTGGAGGGAAAGATGGCCGCTAGAGGAAAGAATGAGACCTAGTAGTCAAAGAGAAGTGGGTAAAGAGAGGGAAATATGAGTTCCTCTGAGTCCCTTGGAAGTGAAAAAATTTTCAATGTTCCCAGAAAATCTCAACACAGCCCTATCTGGGGTTTCAAGAACTATTCAGGCAGAAACCACCCACTTCACCACCAGGCAAGTGACAGCCAGTGGAAGTAGCCATGCTGGCAAGGGTGGCCAGGAGTCCCAGCTGTACACCCACTTCCTCTGTTGCCTGCTGGTTTTCTTCTTTTTTTCCTCTCCTCTCTCCCTTTTCCTCTCTCAGCCCTGAAGAGCAAACCAGAGATCCAGCTTGCCCCACAGAGTTGGATAGAAACACAATGATGAAGTGCTTTGTAGCAGGAGCCAAGTTCTCTGTGCATTGCAACAGGGGTATTTGTGATAGTAATAACTCCTTCTCTAACAATGCCCCAGCCTGTACCTGGAAATTGAGTGGTTGCTCCTGGATCTCTGTGCTTTTCCCTGTAATTCAAACAAGCAACACATCTTCTTGTTGCAGGGCTCATAAGGTTTGAAAATGAAGTCCTGTAGGGAACTCCTTCTAATTGCCAGAGTGAGTCACTCTCCTTTCCAAGCAAAGAGGTTTCTGTTGGTGACATTAGCGAGCAGGCGCTTGTCTGTATTGTAACAGCTTAATTATAAGTATGGGTATAATCACACAATCTGTCATTATACCTTTTTTTCCACCCTGAGAATTTGTACTGCAATCACCATAACACTATAACAACATGAGCAACAGACTGTCTGGCCTCCCCTGATCGTTGCCTTTGCCATGCCTGGTAGGGATGAGCAGGCAGTTTTGGATGAAGAATCTGACTCCCATCTAGCAGCAAAAACAAGTCTGAATTCTTCACAGGGTTTTGGGGGCATCCTGTTCATTTGGCTTTCTCTGAAGGACAGTCAAGTCCTCAGTTTTCTCCCAGCCTTGCAAACCCTCCCTCTGGTTTCATCTGTTTGAAAATTGCACAAGAAAAAACCACCCTTCTGCTATTTTATACCCAAACCAAGTGAAGTGGAAATTGCATGAGGAAACCTATCCATCTGTTATCCCTCAGCTCAGCAGTGGATGGAATTTATTACACTGTGCATCCTGCCCCCTGCCTCTGCCAGGCAGCCTGTGGGGTGAAGTATGGGTGGGGAGGGAGGCTCGGGTCTCAGAGAGGGGGCAATTGCTTCTGCGGCTCCATCGGCAGAAATACAAACCTATTTATTTTAGAGCGAGAGTTGAGCAGTCACACAACAGCAGCAGACAGGAGGCGTAAAGGTGTCGCTGTTGAACTGAATGTAACCTTGCATCCCACTAGCCACCAGTCACATCACTTCACACTGCATCTCAACTGGGAGGCAAGTCCAAGGGCAAACTCTGAGAGGCCTAGAACCCACCTCCTCAGGCTGATAGAAGAGATTTTAGAGGGACACCCTGTTTCTAAAGAGACTATGAAAGTTCATCAATGCCCTAGTTCCATGTGTTAGTAGTTCTCAGAAAAATGGCTGCAGGACAAAAAGAAATAATGCCTAGTTGCCAGTCCCTTCTTTGGATCCAGGAGAATTTGAGGTACCATCTTCCACTTCACCTTCTGCAAGTGACTGTGAAATAGCCATGGTTGGCATGCTGACGATTGCTATGTACCACTGGTCTTGTTAACACTGATGATTCTTTTATCATAAGAGAATAACTGACTGAGTTCCAGACTTGTCAAAGATCAACAACAGAATTAAACCTAGTGCTTACCTTTTCCTTCCATGTTTATGGGCCTCTTTATCTTCCCAGTAAATATAGTTATTGGTTTATGTTTTGTGAATTTTCTTTGATCCATAATGGAGTACTCTAGGCACAAAGAAAACATTGGAGAATTGATTCTTAATCATTAATGGTATCCCTCACAGGCCATCAAATATAACTTAAACCTTTAATGTTGCATCTCATCTACTTTGGGGCCTTAAAAAAGATTGGGCAATTAGTGTGGCATCCATTTATGTATTTTTTTTTCTTTATCAAGTTGATATTTGAACTAGCATCATCAAGCCTCTAATATCTCTTCAAAATAAAACCCAGTAAAGAGAGTTTATGAGAGGTTAATGTCTGGGGACCATATTGACTTCATATGTGCTCAGTTGCTTCAATTGCGTCTGACTTTTTGTGACCCCATCATAGACTATAGCCTCCCAGGCTCCTCTGTCCATGGAATTTTCTGTGCAAGAGTACTGGAGTGGCTTTCCATGCCTTTTATCAGGGGATCTTCCCGACTCAGGGATCAAACCCGAGTCTTCTGTGACTCTTGCATGCAGGTGAATTCTTTACTTCTTGAGCTGTCAGGGAAACCCATATGTTAGGATAGTTTCTCATGCTTTCTAACAACACAAAGCTATGCCCCTTTTAAATTGATTAAAGTATTCAATTTGTTCCATTATCCACGAGTTTCTTCCATGAGCCAGATACATATTGTATTCTGCTGGGGATAAAATTCTTAACAAAATAAACATGGTCCTTATCCCTTAGAACCCCATGAAGGAGGTAGTAAATGAAATGATCAAATACGATGTGGTGTGTAAGAAGAAGGTGATATTCAGTGACTGGGAAAATTTAGGAGTGGCTTGTAGTCTGAAATTGGAGATTAGTAATAAGAAGTTGGAGAATAATGGGAAAAAATATTTTGTTTATTAAAAAGTGTCAGGTTTCTAAAGGTCATCTGCAGTGATTTTGGAGCCCAAAAAAATAAAGTCTGTCACTGTTTCTACTGTTTTCCCATCTATTTCCCATGGAGTGATGGGACCAGATGCCATGATCTTAGTTTTGTGAATGTTGAGTTTTAAACCAACTTTTTCACTCTCCTGTTTCACTTTCATCAAGAGGTTCTTTAGTTCTTCTTCACTTTCTGCCATAAGGGTGGTGTCATCTGCATATCTGAGTTTATTGATATTTCTCCTGGAAGTCTTGATTCCAGCTTGTACTTCATTCAGCTCATTATTTCTCATGATGTACTCTGCATATAAGTTAAATAAGCAGGGTGACAATATACAGCCTTGACGAACTCCTTTCCCAATTTGGAACCAGTCTGTTGTTCCATGTCCAGTTTTAACTATTGCTTCCTGACTTGCATACAGATTTCTCAGGAGGCAAGTCAGATGGTCTGGTATTCGTATCACTTTCAGAATTTTCCACAGTTTATTGTGATCCACACAGTCAAAGGCTTTGGCATAGTCAATAAAGAATTGCTTTTTCAATGATCCACTGGATGTTGGCAATTTGATCTCTGGTTCCTCTGCCTTTTCTAAAACCAACTTGAACATCTGGAAGTTCCTGGTTCACTCACTGTTGAAGCCTGGCTTGGGGACATGACTGAAGCGACTTAGCAGCAGCAGCAGCGTATGAGATGAGTGCAATTGTGCGGTAGTTTGAGCATTCTTTGGCATTACCTTTCTTTGGGATTGGAATGAAAACTGACCTTTTCCAATCCGGAGTTTTCCGAATTTGCTGGCATATTGAGTGCAAGGTCAGTAGAGAGGGCTATTTGTGATGAGAATGAAATCATCTCATAGTGCTGACATAATAAAAGCTGCTACTTAGGAACATGACTCTGGCCACACCAAGCAGAAGTGAACACTGGAGGAGAGGTGACAAGACTAAAGACCAGAAAACTAGAAACTTCTGGTGACTACTGCTTTAATAATTCTAACTGTTATAAATAATTTTGGTGAAAAGTAATTTTTTGAACTAAAAAAATGTCAACAAGAATGGAAGGAAGTAGATTCAAGATATTCAATAGGTTGAATTTCTCCCTTCCCTTCCTATCCCTGACCCCCAACTTCCCACCACCAGCTCAGGGAGGAAAGATTTATAACTGGTTGGCAAAGCCAGCTACATAATCTGTAGGACCCAGTACTTAACGAAAATGCTAAGTCTCTTTAAGTGGGGAAAAGCTTTTTCCTTTTTCTGCAGTCTCCCTCAGAGCCAGGAATATTCACAAAGCATGTAATGATGCTCACAGGGGCCTGAAGCCTGGCCTCAATGCTCAGTGGGTGGGTCCACATGCCCACACCCATAACCTCACCCATGCTCCTCCTTTATCCAGCAGACCCTTTTTACAGAACACAAATTCAAATAAAAAATTAAGAATTTCAGGACATCAATT
The DNA here is from genome assembly GCA_006410675.1 of Oreotragus oreotragus. Taxonomy (NCBI): domain Eukaryota; kingdom Metazoa; phylum Chordata; class Mammalia; order Artiodactyla; family Bovidae; genus Oreotragus; species Oreotragus oreotragus. Next base: position 326,667 of record SJYX01022603.1, read on the forward strand.
GTAGAGCATTAAACCCCATAGGAGACCTTTCTGAGCACAGAGTCTTGTGTGACTGTGCTGGTCACACGTCCATGAAGCTGGCCCTTCAGGTAAGGCATAAAAGGTGGGCCAAGGACCAGGAAAAAATAAGGATGATACCAATTTTCTGCCTTGAGAAGATTGGTGGTGGCAGCCCCACTAACATAGAGAAAAGAAGAGGGACAAGTTTGGGCCTGTGGAGTAAAAGATTACTAGCAGTTTTGGAGTCATTGACTATATAAGAGGCAAGACCAGGAATTAGATACGTGCATTTGAATCTCAGAAAAGAAATCTGGACTAAAGATATAAAATTGTACACCACTGGTGTGTGATGCATGGTATCCAGATTATATTTAACCATTTATTCGCAAAGCAGTGACAGGTTTGTGCTGGTCCACCTACACAGAGCCATTTCATAAGGACAGAAGTCTAGAAGAATGGGTGTCATCTGTGGACCTAGAGGCTGGAAGCCCACTGGCTGTCATAGAACTGTGTCCTCCCCTGACCTCCCTTACAGCACACACGGAATAGAGGAGTCAAGGTAGTCTCGTACAGCCTGAGGGAATCCAGACAGCACGTGGGAAGAAACTGGTCTGGAGTTCAGAGGATCTAGCCAAGGCCCGTAACATTCCTACTTCGTGACCTTGCAGAAATCATTTACTCTCACCAACCCATTTTAATTTTCCTTTGCCTAAATCAAGATAATTAAGTATATACTACTTTGCTGGGAGGCTGAAACCAAACAATGCTCACGAGTGCCCTTAAATGCTGCAAAATGATGACAAGTGTGAACTTTTATTATTGCCGTAGTAGATTTGGTCAGCTGAGAAAATTGTGTCAGCCCTTTCATGCCACTGGACACTGAAAGGTGTGTGAACCCGGAAGTATTCTGAAGGGCATGTGAGTGCCAGGCTGAGGAGCTCAGGGTCCCGAGTCACCATCTCTGGCTTAGCTTTATAAATGATGCATATTTTCCCTGAAGCCAAACAAGGTGGCCATAGGTAGCTCCTATTACCACTTCTCCCAGTCTAACTGTGTGACGGGGCCCACCCTCTTCTCTGCCCACTGATTGCACTGTCTTTGCTGTCTCTGCTTGTTCAGCTAGCCCCTGGCATCAACTGTCTAGGCCTCATTTATTAGAGCCATCCCTCATGATTCTTGCCGTGGTCTGTGTTCCCCACAAGAAGCACTAGGTTGAGGAAAAATAATTAGTAATCCAGGCACTGCAGTTCTGATGAGACACCTGCAGCATAATCATCCAAATCAAATATTTGGCTCAGATTCTTCTTGATCTATCTCTTCCTGCAACTGCTGAATGGCAGCTTAGCTGAGCTTGTACTGAAAAAGAAGAACATATCGGAGAAAGGAGGGCTCCTTCCTATTCAGTTTTGCCATGGTCTGTCCCTGGGTAGCTGTCTCCAAGGCTCAACCCCCATCTTATAGATTCAGACTTTTCTCATCCCATCAGCCAGAAGGAACAGTTGTGAGGGAATAGGAAGAGAGAGTTTAATTTACTCATGATTCAAGAGTGAATAGTTGTACCACCAAGGAGACACCCAATTGTATTCTCTGAAAATCTCTGCTGTCTGACATAGGTGCTAGCAGATTTCTGAGTCACTGGGAAGAGATTTGAGTTTACAGAGCATCAATTCAACCTTATTATTCCACAATTTAGGAAACTGAGCTCAGGCCTCATAGTTTTTCATAGTAAATTCAGGACTAGAGCCTGGGTCTCTTACCACCTTAGAGTCCTCTCTGGCTAAGCCACACTCCATCTTGGGGACAGTCCATATTCCTGCACCATAGAATTGTGTACATTAACTCTATCATTGCCAGACTTATTCAGTATAGCTGGTAAATCGTTTGCTGCATTCAAAGCTCTTTTCACTTAGAAAGGCATGTTAGGGTTAAGAATTACAAAGAAGATTCTAGTCTATTCCATCTCCACAGCATATCAGTTTAGCTGATTTTCTTAACTTATTATTTTCCTGGATCTAGCAAGATATATTCTAAGGACCATATTCAGAAAGTTAATGAATTTTCTTCCTTGTTATGGATTAATAGTATATGAATGCAAATAAAACAAGGAGAGCTTGAGTTCCTCAACTGAGTTAATGTCCTCTCTCAGATAAGCCATAACACCTTTCTACCCTTTAACAAGCACTTACCTGATTGAAAATAAATTGCTCTTATTTAAGGAGGTATTTCTGGTCTGTCTTTCTCACCAGACTGAAGAACCCACAAGTGCAGGGTCATTGACCATTTTGCTATCTATGGTCACATGCCCATTACTCAGTATTTGTGTGAAAAATAGTTTAGAAAATTTTAATTAATTTAGAATTATATAGAAGGAAATAATGATGGAAGGGAGGCAGCTAGAGATTCTGTAACCCACCACCTGCTTTTCATAGATAAGCAAACAGAGTCCCAAAGAAGTTGTGACTTAACCAAAGTGTCACAATTACTTGACCCATTCATTTAAGACATAATATTGAGCACAGACTCTGTGCTTGAAGAGCAGAGTTGTGGATATAGAGACTATTAAGACACATTACTAACTCTCAGGGAGCTCTTAGTGTAAAGGGAGGAATGTGTAGTTAAACAGATAGTTACAATGCCATGATGTAGTGGTAAGGCAGAGATGCAAGAAGCAGTCTGCTTAGAGAAGATAGGATAAACTTCACAGAAGAGAAAGTCTGAGCCATGACTTGAGAGACAAATTCATCTTATCAGTCAAAGGAGAAGGAAGGTCAGTCCAGGCAGAAAGAACAGCGTTTATAAAACCTTGGAACTTTAGAAACTAAGAAGAATCAAGGGAGAGTGGACTACCACTGGTGCGTTAGAGATATGAGGAGGGTAGCAGAAAATGGTTCAAGAGAGAGGGGTGTGAGTTCAGATACTGAAGAGCTCCATCTATTGCGTTGAAGATTTAGACTCTGACTAGTGTTCCTCAAACTTTACTGAGCATAGAAATTGCCAGGGGTCTTGTTTTGTTTTGTTTTAAAGCTCAATTTTTTATTAATTTTTATTGGCGTGCAGTTGCTTTCCAATGTTGTGTTTCTATTGTATAGCAAAGGGAATCTGGTAATCGCATATCCCCTGTTTTTTGGATTTCTTTCCCATTTAGGTTAACACAGGACACTGAATAGAGCTCCCTGTTATGCAGTATGTTCTCATTAGTTATCTGTTTTATACACAGTATCCATCGTGTTGCGGCATCCTGGTGGCTCAGATGGTAAACTGTCTGCCTGCAGTATGGGAGACCCAAGTTCGATCCCTAGGTTGGGAAGATCCCCTGGAGAAGGAAATGGCAATTGCAGCCCACCAGGCTACTCCGTCCATTGGATTTTCCAGGCAAGAGTGCTGGGGTGGGGTGCCATTGCATGACCTACGGAATGAGAAATTCCAGGAGGTGCCCAGCACTCTGTGACTGCACACTTCTTCTAAGTGGTACTAGAAATTTGAACTGAAATTTGGGCCCCACAAAATGAGAACAAACACCTAATCAGATTTATTTTGTTGGAAGATGACTCAGTAGGAAACACCAAACCCCTAGTCTAGTGCTTATTCCATTGCAACCCCCCAAATTATGCACAGAACTCTAAGTACAGTGTTTTACGTCCAAGGATCTTCTGAGACTTCAAAATGAGAGAGTTGTTAATGAGGAATAAATTTTCTCAACAGCATTGCGAATCATCTTTATGATTACAAATAGCAGGAATTACCCTGTGTTTGATGACATGCTTAAATGTTAGTAATTGAACTGCACATTTAATAAATATGAGTACAGAATTAACACAAACCTACATTCAGAAGTCAAAGCTGACCCCAACCGTTTTTAAACAACTTATGGATTAAAAAAAAATTTATCATATATCCCACTCAGGTACATATGAGGTTGAAATATTTTATTGGTAGTTAAACTCAGACTGAGGGAAAATTTCTGACTATGATTTATCTATGGATTATATCACTGGATAATTTTAAAAGAATTCTAAGTTGTTTTTTGTTTTTTTTCTGGAAGCTCTCAAAATTCTGTTTTAAATGGGAAAATGTTAATTATTCAATTTTTTAATTTTTTGAGTAAAATTGAAACATGCCATTAAAAAGAAATGTTAACAACAATAAATTTGCCAAATAAAGGTAATAGCTACATCTAAAAAAATTCTAGTTTTTTTTTTTAAACCTTTGGCTCATGGTTTTCTCTCCTTTCATTGTAGGTTATATGGTATAGTACAATGCTAAAACCAGCAAGAAGGATAAATGAGTGAATGGATCAATGAATCAATTAATTTATAGAAAGGCAACAAGTAGATATGAATGAACAAAACAAAGAAGGAACAAATAAATATGGCTGAATTAGGGAATAAAAGAGACTAATTATGGCAAAAAGTGAAGAGGAACTAAAAAGCCTCTTAATAAAAATGAAAAAGGAGAGTGAAAAAGTTGGCTTAAAGCTCAACATTCAGAAAACGAAGATCATGGCATCCGGTCCCATCACTTCATGGGAAATAGATGGGGAAACTGTGGAAACAGTGGCTGACTATTTTGGGGGGCTCCAAAATCACTGTGGATGATGATTGCAGCCATGAAATTAAAAAACGCTTACTTCTTGGAGGGAAAGTTATGACCAACCTAGAAAGCATATTAAAAAGCAGAGACATTACTTTGCCAACAAAGGTCCGTCTAGTCAAGGCTATGGTTTTTCCAGTGGTCATGTATGGATGTGAGAGTTGGACTGTGAAGAAAGCTGAGCACCGAAGAATTGATGCTTTTGAACTGTGGTGTTGGAGAGGACTCTTGAGAGTTCCTTGGACTGCAAGGAGATCCAACCAATCCATCCTAAAGGAGATCAGTCCTGGGTGTTCATTGGAAGGACTGATGCTAAAGCTGAAACTCCAATACTTTGGCCACCTCTTGCGAAGAGTTGACTCATCGGAAAAGACTCTGATGCTAGGAGTGATTAGGGGCAGAAAGAGAAGGGGACGACAGAGGACGAGATGGCTGGATGGCATCACCGACTTGATGGACGTGAGTCTGAGTGAACTCTGGGAGTTGGTGATGGACAGGGAGGCCTAGCATGCTGCGATTCATGGGATCGCAAAGAGTCGGACATGAATGAGCGACTGAACTGAACTGAACTGAACTGAAGCCGAAAAGATCTTAAACTTTCCTCAAGAGCATTTTTTATAGGTAAAATTGTAAATGATGTGTCATTTTTTAAATATTGTGTTAATTTCTGCTATACAGCAGTGATTCAGTTATACATACATATATCTTTGTGTACTATTTCATGTTCTTTTCCATTATGGTTTATCACAGGATATTGAATATAGTTCCCTGTGCTATACAGTAATACTTTATTGTTTATCCATTCTATATATAAAAGTTTGCATCTTGTATCCCAAACTCCAAGTGCATCTTTCTCCCACTCATCCTCCCTCTTGACCAGGAGAGGCCTGTTCTCTATGATTTAAAAAAAAAGAAAACCTTCTGGACTTTTTGAAAGCTTTGACTAGTGTGATGTTACTAGAACCCAGGACTGTGTTAAAACTATAAGAGAAACAGACCCCAAAGTGGTAACTGGAGGGTCTTTGGGTGGAAAATTTCTCCTTGACAATACAAAAAGTGACAGTTCTGTAAAGGAAACAATGAATTCCCTATTGAGATGCTGGGGGCCATGAAAGTATGCCCTGTCCAAGCATTTGTTTGCTCTCACACAGACCCACACAAAAAGTAATTTTCCTAATCGTGACGATAGGATGCTGACTGTTTGGAGAAACAGCAAGTATGGGTGACACATACCTGTTTTAATTGCTTCATGAAGCATTGCAAGGTTTTTGTCTGAATCTAGAAATGACAGAGGTTTCCATTTCAGCTCTGGATATTATAGCTAGGCCAGATGGAATCCTGTCGACTACATGATTGAGCGTATTTTTCATTTGAAAGTAGGAGCCATTGGGTCCATCAGCTGTAGGGTAATCTGTGAGAACATTTTTCTTCATTTTAGCCAGTAGACCATGCAGAAACACCTGTTTCAAATCTTGGATCATTTGCAACTGCTATCTAAGAAATAAGTGTTGAAACAATATCATTAAGCCACTTTTTAAAATTCACATACTTGAGCATAGGAGAAAGTCAGAGTTTGCTTTGCCAGTTTCACCAGCATGACTCTCAGAGCTTTGGATAATTAAACATGCCTGTTCCCACTTGTAGGCTACTCTGACTCAGGGTCCCAGAGTTCCCAGGACTGCAGACCTTCCTGGGATGAGGGGATTTCAGTGCTAAACCCAGAAAAGACCAGGAGAAAGCAAGACAGGTTGGTCACCTTGTTATAGACACAGTACCTGAGGTGTTGAGACGCTGGATGATCTCTCAGCCTTGTCACTTGGTGATCAAGTCATCTCATTTACTGTATATTCACTTGAGCAAGGTATGGCAATGTCTGGTATAATGGCTCCATTTGCTGAAAGTTATTCTGGAACCAAAAACTTTCCAAAAAGCTATGTAATTGCATCACTTGAGAGTGATCCAGGAAGCAAAACCATGCGAACCCAGAGGTCCCAGGGCCCATTAGAGATAGACTCTTCTATGAAAGAGTGAATAATGTCACTTATATCCCCAGTCATAGCTACCAGTGTGAAAGGTTGGATATAATACTATTTCCCATTATATAAAACTATAACAAAGAAAAATGAAATTTAACCTACATTTTCAAAGTAGACATCTACAGTATCACAATTTGGTATGGGTTTTAGAGAGTCTAAATTACTTTTGAATCTAGTGATTGACACTGTCTTTATTAGACCACTGAGGTAAGCCCTGGGCCAGAATTTTCTAACAATGCTTTGCAAAGCTTTAACCTGCTGTTCCTCAAATCTTAATGTGCCTCAGAATCACCTGGGGATCTTGGTAAACTGCACACAGAGCTGAAGTCCAAGATTCTGCATCTCTTACAAGCTCCAGGGTGAACCCAGGTGGCCTAGAGGGCACTTACTACCCTGAGTAGTAAGGTTCACAGCTTCTAAGAGGTTTCCCATGAGGCTTAGAGGAGGATCAGAGGAGAGGTCTCCCTCTTCCTCCTCCACCTTTTCCACAGGGGCAGCTTTCTCCTGTACTATAAAGGTTTGTTTGAAAACGCATTCCACTGCTTCAGAAAAAATGAAGACTATAGCATCAAAAGTCCAAATGGTTGCCAGAGGAGGCCCTATAAATAGATGAGAGAAGAAGAGAAGTGAAAGGCAAAAGGGAAAAGAAAAGATATACCCATCTGAATGCAGAGTTCCAGAGACTAGCAAGGAGAGATAAGAAAGCCTTTTTAAGTGAACAATGCAAAGAAATAGAGGAAAACCATAGAATGGGAAAGACTAGCAATCTCTTCAAGAAAATTAGAGATACCAAGGGAAAGTTTCATGCAAAGATAGGCACAATAAAGGACAGAAATGGTATGGACCTAACAGAAGCAGAAGATATTAAGACGAGGTGGCAAGAATACACAGAAGAACTATACAAAAAAGTTCTTCATGACCCAGATAACCACGATGGTGTGATCACTCACCTAGAGCCAGACATCCTAGAGTGTGACGTCAAGTGAGCCTTAGGAAGAATCACTACAAAGCTAGCATAGGTGATGAAATTCCAGCTGAGCCATTTCAAATCCTAAAAGATGCTGTGAAAGTGCTGCACTCAATATACCAGCAAATTTGGAAAACTCAGCAGTGGCCACAGAACTGAGAAAGGTCAGTTTTCATTCCCATCCCAAAGAAGGGCAGTACCAAAGAATGTTCAAACTACTGCACGATTGCACTGATTTCACATGCTAGCAAAGTAACGCTCAAAATTCTCCAAGCCAGGCTTCAACAGTATGCAAACCGGGAACTTCCTGATATTCAAGTTGGATTTAGAAAAGGCAGAGGAACCAGAGGTCAAATTGCCAACATCTTTTGATCATCAAAAAAGCAAGAGAATTCCAAAAAAACATCTACTTCTGGTTCATTGACTTTCACAACTGGAAAATTAGATGAGAATACCAGACCACCTTACCCACTTCATGAGAAATCTTTGTGTAGGTCAAGAAGCAACAGTTAGTTGGAAGAACAGATTGGTTCAAAATTGAGAAAGGAGTACATCAAGGCCATATATACTGTCACCTCACTTGTTTAACTTATATGCAGAATACATCATGCAAAATGTTGGGCTGTATGACTCACAAGCTGAAATCAGATTCCTGGAAGAAATATTAATAACCTCAGATATGCAGATGACACCACCCTTATGGCAGAAAGCTAAGAGGAATCAAAGAGCCTCTTGATGAAGGTGACAGAGGAGAGTGAAAAATCTGGCTTAAAACTCAACATTCAAAAACCTAAGATCATGGTATCTGGTCCCATCACTTCATGGCAAATAGATGGGGGAAAAGTGGAAACAGTGAGAGACTATTTTCTTGGGCTCCAAAATCACTGTGGACAGTGACTGCAGCTGTGAAATTAAAAGACGCTTCTTGGAAGAAAAGCAGTGACAAACCTAGACAGCATATTGAAAAGCAGAGACATTACTGAGCCTACAAAGGTCCATATAGTCAAAGCTATGGTTTTTCCAGTAGTCATGTATGGATGTGACAGTCGGATCATAAAGAAGGCTGAGCACCAAAGAATTGATTTTGAACTGTGGTGTTGGAGAATACTCTTAAGAGTCCCTTGGACAGCATGGAGATTAAACCAGTCAATCCTAAAAGAAATCAACCCTGAATATTCATTGGAAAGACTGATGCTAAACCTGAAGCTTCAATACTTTGGCCACCTGATGTGAAAAGCTGACTCGTTGGAAAAGACTCTGATGCTGAGAAAGATTGAAGGCAGGAAGAGAGGGGGTGACAGGATGAAATGGTTGGATGGCATCACCAACTCAGTGGACATGAGTTTGTGCAAACTCTGGGAGTTGGTGAAGGACAGGGAAGCCTGGTGTGCTGCAGTTCATGGGATTGCAAAGAGTGGGACACAGTTAAGTGACTGAACAACAAATGGCATTTAAATATGCACACCAGTATGAAAACAGTTCTTCAAAAGCACATCCTCCTTACAAACTCTTCTGCCATTACACTGAGGGTCTCTGAGGGCCCTGCTCTCCCTGAGAACCTAGTATCACATCACCTGCTTGGTGACATAGCATGGTGTGAACCCTATGGCAGCAGCATCAGATCTGCAGTTTAATTAAAAAATAAAGGGAAAAACAAATCCCTCTCCAACACATAGAACAACAAAAGAAAATTCCCCATAGGGAATGCCCCGGAGACCCCAACTAAATGATGAGTTTCATTTGTAGTGCCTTCCAGCTGACCCGTGTAAGCAATGACAAAAACAGATGTTCAGTAGGCTGGTACCTAGGGCCAATTTCAGGAGAAAGCAACTGGTCAAATGTAAGCTGTAGGTGGCTGGGCCCCGACTTAATTAGGGCATGTTTCAAAATCATAGCAGAATAGAACTGGTCCCATGGAACATTTGCTCTTCGGAGCAAGGTGCCTGGAAGAAGCCCTTCCTGCAAATTTAAAGCCTCCTTTACACAATCAAAAAAACTTACTAAACTTGGGAAAAGAAGCTCTGTGGGTTCAGAAACACCCAAGCATATCTCATTAGTTAGAGCAATATTCTCTAAGATTGTGTCTGATTTAATTATTCATAATGGAACCTAATGCTTTTTTTGTGTGTTGTTTTAATGTACACTATTATTTTAAAGGGCACAGTGAGGTACACTCTGAGACAGATAAATCAGGTTTCCAAGATGGACTTGGCTAATTCATACTTAAAAGTTGCCTGCCATCTTTACCTCCTAGACGTGGAACAGAGGGAGTTCAGATTAAAATAAAGTGGTTAATGAAGAAAGATATGTATAGACAGGCAGGAACTGAGAGAATTATGAAAATTAATTTTACATGAGATCTGGAAATGAAACCTCCTCACATAATTCTAGACCAGCGTCTGCTTGGGGAGGCAAATGAACTTGGCCACACATAATGTGGAGAGAATTGAGGTTTGAAATGAGGGGCTGATTCCTGGTTAGAAGGAAGCTTCGCTGAACCTTATGGAAACCAGGACAGGTGCTGTGGCCTCCTTTAGCATTTCCATTAGTCCTGTGGTGACTACAATGAACTTGGGTCACCACTTGGAGAAGAGATAACATATTGGAGGCCACTGATGAGGAGAGTTTGTGCTCATGTATGAAATGCTTATGGAAAAATGGAATTAGTTGTCAACAGCTCAGAATCAGGCTCTTTGACACAAAAGTACACAGTGAAAAATAATAAGAGACCGAAGATCTAGGCGCAGAGGCCTTACTCCTGCATGGGGCGAGTAACTGGAGCTGAGAGACCACACTTTTTATTACATCCATGTGTCAGTTTACTGAGGTTTTGAACTGCCTCACACCCCACACTAGGCTGACCTGCCTAGCCCCACAAGCAAGCATATTTGCAATTCCTGAATTACAATCTCTTCTCACACTCATGTTTGGATCAAAAAAAGAGAAAGTATAGCTACCAAGAAAGAATATCATCTTGGGGAGAAAGGGTCATCTTTCTCATTATGGGGCTCACTAATGAAGTCCCATCAAAGAGAAGAAAGCCACACATCCAAGTCACGCTTCCTTGGACAATTAATTTATTAAGCAAATATTTATTGGTAAACTCTGGGGTGATAAGTACTGAGCCCTCTGCTCCCACGGCATCTTCACAGAATCCTGATACATGGTGTAGGTTGGATTCCTCAAGCTTCCTTGAGAGGCGATGTCCTGGTTCTTCCATTCATGAGGAAGAGGCCAGGTGAGAAGGTAAATAGAGGAGGCCAGTGCAGGGGGTATGATGAGCAGGTTACCAGGATGACAAGGGTTCCATCCTGCTGGAACTCTCTCGGACGTGGTATAGAGCAAGCCTCAGATTTGTCCTACCTGAGGGGCAAAAAGATGTATATGTCTGTACATCTACCACTCCCTGGCGTGATTTGGTGAGGGCTGCTCCCAGGGATTCAGCTTCCCAGACTGCCCTGTGTGTGGTCTGAGCACACTCGAGACCAGAGAAAGCCCCTAACCAGAGAGTGGCTAATGTTTTCCCTAAAAAGGTGCCAATATGTGGGGGAACAGTAGGTGCTAAGAGGTTCTGGCAGGGCACCCAAGGCCTCCACTCTAATATATAATCACTGACTTCCAAGACCATAGTCTCATCTGGATGATGATAATAATGACATTTACCATGCAAACACCTATGTTTAGAGTGTTATATTAGGCATTTTCCACTTGATCTTCACAGATCTATGACATTAGGCAAGATCATTATACCCATTATATGGGTAAGAAAACTGAGGCACAGAGGCAAAAACTAACTTGACCATGTTTTGTCCCAGCTGGTAAGTGGTAATATTCATAGTCATCCAGACCAGCTGGCTCCAGAGCCCACAACTGTAAAAACTTTTCTCCATTGCTTCCCTTTATGACTCATGAACAATTAAAAAGAACCATGTGAGTCAACATAAAAGGATAATCCTGCTTCAAAATGCACTCTCAGGAGATGCTTTCTTCCTGAGGCAGTTGCATTTCACAAAGAACAAACGTTTAACCTGAAGGAATGTGTATCTGATGGTGGAACCACCAGATGGCAGGGTTTTGTAGGCACTGGAGGACCCTTGGCAGCTAGAGCTCAAGGGTGGGTGCTCACTACCCCTGGCCTCTCACCTTTAGAATAAAAGGCTTCTGATCCCTACCCTGAACTATAGTCCAACAATGCTGACCCTGAATAGTCACACAGTGACAAAGGTATGCGAAAAGGTGTATCCACCTTAGGATAAACAAAGTCCTACTGTATAGCACAGGGAACTATATTCAGTATCCTGTGATAAACTATAATGGAAAAGAGTATGAAAATAATACACATAAAAATATATATGTAAGTCACTTTGCTGTACAGCAGCAATTAGTACTGTAAATCAACTATACTTCAATACTTTTTAAAAGTGTATCCATTGTAGAACTATTTACTATAACAAAATATCCAACAACAGGGAACTACTCAGACTACATCATACCCATAAAAAGGAGAAAAACACAGTCTATAGAGAACTGTCTATAGAGACAGTTCTTCAACTATGAAGTCACTGATTTCTAAAAACCTGTTGAGAAACTTGCTTGTTCACAAACCTGATGGACACCACGGAAGTGACCCCTATTGCTGTCTAATTATGACAGGCAGAGTGGACATGCTTTAGCTCCCAAGCTTAGCTTTCTTTAATTCTTCGAACTTTGGAGATTGAAAGTAAATCACAGAAATTTCTGTATTATGAACATGAGAAAGATATGTGTGAAATAGCACTAAGTGAAAAGCAAGTTAAAAACAGCATTTGTGGTACGACACCAATTTTTCAATTATGTATAAGTAGACACAAAAGGTGTCAGGCAAATAAATCAAAATACTAACAGGGGCTATCACTGCCTGCTGGGACTGTGGATGAGTTTTGTTCTATTTCTGGGTTCCCATTTTTTTCTATCACAAACACAATTTCTCTCTCTCCTCTCCTAATCTTTCTCCCTCTCTCTCTCTTTCTGTCCCCACCGCCCTACTCACCACTTCCCAACTTCTCCCTCTGGGTGTGTGTGTGTGTGTTTCCCTTCAACATGATTTCAGATTTTGGTAACATATGCTGTAGCACAAGAAATTAGGAAATCTCCCCATCCTGCAGCCGATATAACATTACCGTCAGTAAACAAGCGATCCTGAATTGGTTCTGCCATTTGTTAGCTTCATTCTTGGCCTCTTGACCGTTCCTCTCTTTCATCTACAGAATGAGGATGACAGGATTTCCCGCTAGGTAAATTATACATTTTATCTGCTGGTTTGGGGTATTACTATTACTCAGCTCTCCTGGAATGGTCTTCATTCAGGCAGTAGGACAACAAGGTACCATACTCTGGAAACAAAAAGAAGTGGAAGGTATCAGTGTTAGGAAAGATATGTTGCACGTGCCTTGAGCAGCTAAGGCAGGGCTCAGGAGAGCAGCATAGATGCCAATTCCAATCAGCTGCACCAACAGCCTGACTTTCAGCACCCCAGACTCACTGGCTTGAGTGGGTCATCCAGCCATTAANTGGTGTCATCTGCATATCTGCGGTTATTGATATTTCTCCCGGCAATCTTGATTCCAGCCTGTGCTTCTTTCAGCCTAGCGTTTCTCATGATGTACTCTGCATATAAGTTAAATAAGCAGAGTGACAATATACTGCCTTGACCTAGTAGGTAGTGACTGATTATCCCTTGACATAGGGATTTCATCACTGAATCAGTCAACAAAAAAGCAACGAGAGAAACTAATATCCACGGAGAACCTACTGAGTCTCAGACTTTGCATATGTTTTTGGCATTTAGTAGTCTGGAGAGCTAGGGCCAGGGACCAAAACATGACCTGGAGCCCTCCCTCAGCCGATTCCCTGAAAAGCGAAAGAAACCCGAAGAATATGTCTGAAACCTAACATTGGAAATCTTGAGAAGTGGAGGGAGTGACTGCTCTGTAGAGGCTGTCTAGAAAGGCTTTCAGCTCTCTGCAGCCAAGACCAGTAAGAGCTCTTCAGAGAGCACTTGTGTGACAGGCAGGGGGAGGGACAGAGCCTGGGGGACGTGCAGCCAGCAGCCCTTCTGCAGGAGCTGAGTCCTGAGCATCTGAGGCCGACCCACTTTCAAGCTCTGAGAACAGGGGAATCTTGCCTGATGAGGAGAATGGCTGTTCACACCTCCTCCAAAGTCGGCCATTTGGGCCAAACTTACACATTATATTGGTGCTTCATTCAAGAGCCAGTAGCCAATTTTAGAGCGGGGACCCAAAGCCAGAGAGCTGGAACAAAAGCACAGACCACAGGCCGGCTGGGTTAGAGATTTAGTAAATGTGAAACGCCTTTACCTGAAACGTTCCTGTCAGGGGTATCATGTAGGAAAAGTCTCTCCTGGTTTGTTTTGGCTGGTGGCTGAGGTGGTACTGCCCAGGAATGGTACTCCACTCTTCATGGTTCACAGAGAAGGATTCGAGTGAGCAGCTCTTTACTTAAGGGCTACAAACAGTTAGTCAGCAGTGAGGACTGAAGCACTTGGGATCCGTTGGGGAGCACTCCTAAAGCATGATGTCTTGTTACCACAGGAAAAGGGGAAACAATAAAATGGCCTGGCTGAACATTCACAGAAAAAAAAATTTTTTTTTAATATGTGTTCTGGTGGAACATAAGCAGGGGAAAGGATTCAACTACAGCAGTAATTAAGAAAACATAAATTCCAGTAGCAACTTTTTCAACAAAAATTTCATAAACACTTGTCACCTACCAGTCCTAAGAATTCAAAGATGAAAAAGCAGGGCTAGCCCTCAAGGAGTTCGCACTCTGATGGTAAAGGAAGCAAATTAAGACTGTGGTAGAACAGAGCCATGGCACAGTGACATGGGTTGGCACAAGATGCCACACAGTGTCCTAGACACCCTACCCAGATTCGGAAGGTCTGGAAAAACTTCATTCTCCAAGGGAGTGACATCCAACTGGAGATGTGGAGGACAAGTGAAGGCTAGATCACAGAGATGGGGAGGAGGGGTCAGAGAGGGAGAGGAAGGAAGCACAAGGAACATCCTGTACAAAAGCCTGGAAGGAAAAGCGTAGGGCTGGTGATTCAGTGCAGCTGGAGCCCAAGACAGGACAAGTGGAGGTTTGAGTGAGGAGGCTACAGATACATGGGGGACAGATCGTGGAGCACCCTTGACCCCCAGCTAAATCCCAAGCACTGGGACTCTTTCCTAGGAAAAGGTAAGGGTCAATGCATAGCTCTGAATCTGGGAATGCCAATGAAAAATTTGCATTTGAGAAGGACTGAGCCCACGTAGGGTGGACAAAAGCTTCAGGAGCCCTGAACTAGCAGTGGGTATAATGGGAATGAGGCAGAATTGCCCACAGCTAAGGAGGCAGTCTTATTTTGAGACCTGGCCCCATGCTTGAGGCGAAGATTTGCCTGCACATTTTTTCTTTTTTTGGTCGGGGGAGTGGGGTGGGATGGGGATAGATGAGCTGTGAGATACGATCAGGGAATAGGCACAAGAAGAAAGCCAAGGAATGGTGTATCCATAAGTACTGCTGTGGGCAATTGACTGTATATACGACACTTAGGAAACCTGGCAGCTTCTCTACCAACTCTGGTCTCCAATTGGTTCCCTCTCTGGCTTTTCCCTGGCAGAGGGAAATCTCTGGCAGTGAGATGTAGGAGCTAGAGGTAGGAAGCCTCTAGGGGACTGTGCACAAAAAGGCTGCAGGAGAGTTCCAGGGTGGGCATGGGTGGATCCAACTGGATGTGGGCGGCAGTATGGAGTTCCTTCTATGCACCAGGCTGCCACAGCCAGATTTCCCAGCATCTCCACCTTTCTATGGAAATTTCCACATGTCAGAGGTATAAGCAGACTTTGAGTTAGACCCAGGGACAGGGACAGTGTCCCTGTGGGGTAAACCTCCCTCACTGTGTCTCTATGTGAAATCCCTGTGTGGATCTGGGCTGGGTTAACCGCCCCTCATTTCCATAGATGTCAAATATGTCATGATAATTACTATTATGATTGTTTATTGAGTACTGACAGGGCTCACGTAGAAAATGTTTTGTAAAATAATTAACATTGTAAAATGCAATTACTAGAATTTATTTCTTGAAACAGATCCAAGAATACTAGAAATTATTACCAATAACAAGAGGAATGTGCAACTGCCAACCAGTAGCAAGTCATGTGGGAGAAAAATGTGTATTTCTTTCTTGGTTTTTACCAGAGTTACATTATAGACACAGAAATAATGACTCAGTGCTAGCTATTGTCTCCTCCTTTTACAAAAGTTGGTAATTCTAGTTGCTTGATGTATTTGTGAAATGGTTTAGATTATGGATTTTGGAGTCATGAGACCAGAGTTTGGGGCCTGATTCTTTTGCATGCTGGCAATATGTCACTGGGGATGTCATTTTACTTCCTATTCAGTCTCAGATGAGTCAACTATAAAATGAAGCAGATAATCCCTGCTTCCTGTACAACATCTAGGTCATAGTAAGCACTCATGTTGGTCAAATTAATAGACGTGCATAAAATATATGCGTGAAGCATTTAGCACATAGTAAGAGCACAAAAGTTAGCAATTATTACTGTTCTGTGTTTTATAACAGCATAAAGCTATTCAACAGTCAGACTAACTTCATTATAATTCCTTATTGCTATCATTACTTTATAGGTCATATAAAAGCAAATTAAACTCTCTTGCAGAGATGGCTGAATTTAGAGTGAGACAACCTGGACCAGGCCTCTGCTCTATGTCTTGCTGGCTGTTTGATCATGAACAAGTCACTTAACCTCTCTGAACTTGGGAGCTCCACTGTAAAATGGGATGATGATGCCTAGCCTTGCGTGAGTCAAAATTTAAAAAGATCTGGGAAGCACTCATGAACTGGAGGAGGGAAAAAGCATTTGTTGTTTTTCTTCTGGTATTGTGCTTTATTTTATGAGGTTTTTAAAACATGCGTTTAATGCATTAATTTCAGTCCTTAAAGAGGTCGGCTGTGTTCAGGAAATCACACTGAAGGACTTGGTTGTTGGAGGACTGCCAAAAGCTTGTGTTCACCTTTGCACGTGGCAGTACCGCTGCTGGCCTCTGGGGGCGTGCTTTCAGGGAACAGAGATGGAGTGTCCACCAACACAGCAGATTCTCTTAGGAGAACCTGAAAGGTGTCCAGCCAGGGTGAAGGGCAAAGTGAAGTTCCAAGAACAGAAAGAGGTGGACTGGTCTCAACCTCTCTGACATATGCAGGGACAACTTGGACTGAGGAGACGTACTGAAATCTCTGCTTTCCAGTGTTCCTATCATCAGTAAATAGGAAAGAACTTGGAGATGGCAATTCTCCCATCTAACAGGTGAATCCATGAGTTAGCGCCTCTGGCATTCTGAGAAGAAAGAGGACCTTAGACTGACTCAGGCATCTCTGAGACCATATTTTAATGGAAAACTGAGACGATTTGCAACTCGTCAGGGTCTAGATTTCACATGGCTTCAAAACCTCAAAAAAAATTTTTTTTTCCCGGAGTACAGAATAGAATGAACTAGAAAGACAATCCAGGACTGAGAGTAACTGAGAGATCAGAAAACAGAAAACAAATTCTTATTTCTTGAAAGCTGGTATATATTTAGCTAACTAAGGCAGGTAGCCAGCAGAATGGAGTGAGAGCTGTCATGGACTGTGGGATCTAAAGCCGAGAACACATCCCAGCCCCATGTCTTACTGGCTGTGTGTCGTCTAGCAAGTCACTTAACCTCTCTGAATCTAAATTGTAGATAAGAATATATTATAGCATTGCTCTGGGAGTTAAATGAGGTGGCTATAAGGGGTTGAGCACAGCATCTAGCATGGATGTGTTAGCTCTTTCTTCCTCCCTTCTCTTCTTGTTCTCACCCGCTCAAAAGTTAATATACTGACATGAAAAATGGAGAATCTGATTAGGCCAAAAAAAAACAAAAAACAAAAACCCCAGAGTTTCATTAATGTGACAAGCAACCAAGCATATGGCTAGGACATGAACTCTGGGCAAGATTGCCAGGATTCAAACCCTAGCTTTGACCATTACTACAAGCTGTGCCATCTTGGGCAAGCTACTAACCCTCTCTGTGCTCTGTCTACATGTCTGTGTAATAAGGAGGATAAGATCTATGGTATGAAGATTAAATGAGTCCACATTTGTGAAGGGCTTAGTGCCTGGCACATAGCAAGTGTCATACAAGCATCTGTGAACTCAAATCCAGTCTTGCCTGCTCATCTTAGAGCCGTGACATCAGATGGGCCTTTATCTACCTGGGAGAACTCCAGCAAAGAGGTACCAGCACTGCAGAGGCATTAGTTGGCCTCATTTTTGACTGACAGCTTCAAAGCCAGATGTGCTACATCTTCAACCATCCCCCAATGCTACATAAATCTATATAGAACTAGATTGTAAAGAGCCAAGTATTGAAAACTGAAAACCCTTATATCCCAATCGATTGTCTGAGAGTAGTTCAATGGCATTTCTCTAAGCTCTCTAGCGTCATCCAGGCCCGACTCTAACAGTCCTCCACCTTGGACCCAGAAGGCAGAGAGTGATGCTTCTCACAATTTATCTCTGTGCTTCTCTGGTTGCTGTTAGGTGGAACACAGTAAAGGTTCAAGGGAGTCTAGTTAGCCACATTTAGCACCAGAGCATATCTTAAATATCCCCAGATTGACCGCGTCTAACACTGTTTTGGAAGGGCAGCTGAAGAAGAAGCAAGGTGCTGAAGGATAGGAAATGCCACATTTGTTTTAGCCTCACTGCTGTCTTAGTCTGAGTCGAAAAGGGAAAGTAGAAACATTTTAAGAAAAGCTGGTGTTCTTTCCCTTTCCTTGGGTCCTGTAAATAAAGTTCAAAGCATTTTCTTTCCTTGATTGACCACAGATTTAAAAATTAATGAAAATCGCTTCTTAAGGCTAGCAGTTGTCCCTGGCTGTGGTCTGTGCCTTCTAGCTCAGAAAGCCAGGGCAGGCTGAGTCCCATGCTGCACCAACAAGGGTCACCATACCCAAAGAAAGAGGCCCTTTTGGGTCTGAGCCATCTGGGCCATGTCAGAGGAGAAGTCCCCTAAATGCGGTTTCGAGCAGATGATTATCCTCGCCCTGCCTTTTGTCTCTTCTCTTAGTGATCCTGAGCCAATTTTGAACAAGGCAGTCTTGAGGCTTATTTGGATTCCTGTGCACTCAGCTCTCTGAGACCCTTAAAAGCTTGAGAGGAAACATTTAGGAAGTGTGATTGAGGCCAGCTGTGCTGCACCCCAGCCAAGTGAGCCACCCTTTTCTGTGATCCATCTTGATTGCTGCGGCTACAGGAATTGCGTCATAGTCAGCAAAGAAGGGTAAGGTGGCTGGAAGGAATGAGGTCGTCGGGCCACCCTGCATACAAGTCCCGCCAGTCCAGGAAGCCTTCCTCCCTCAGAATGCCTCTTGCACAGACAAATTTCTGATGCTTTCTGTAATGACAAAGTCACCTTAAAGGAAAGAGAGGAAAAAAATGTTTTTAAATGCTTTCAGAATGCTAGGCCTTTATTGAGCCTCAGTGGCCTTCTTAGGTGGAATCTCGCCTCTCATTATTAATCATTCCAGCAGGTCCCAGGCAGGTTGCAATTTCACACTCCCAGGGTGTGGTAGATTTGTGAAAATGGCCGTAACACTTTATCACTCCCTGTGTCAAATCCTCCCATGAAAAGGCAGCATCTCTTTCCCCAGCTCTTGCTTCTGGCCTTATCTTGCTCTTGCTTTGGCCAGTGAGTAGGTTGCTGCAAACACAACAAAGTGACATTTCCAGACTCTTGGCCTCAAGAATACTTCCATTTTCTCTCACTCTTAGCCATGCCCTGCCCTGCCATGTTAACAAGCCCAAGCTGGCCTGTTGGGTCATGGAAGACCATGTGGAAGAGAGGGGAAGCATCCCAGCTGAGGCTGTCCTAGATTGGTTAGTTCTCGGCTAACCCAAAAGCTAACTGCAGAAGCATAAATGAGCCCGGCTGAGACAAGCAGTAGGCCCAGCCCAAGTTGCTAACCCCCAAAAAAGTGCTTATTAAACCAAACCAAAAATGACAAAATCACCTTAGAAGAAAGAGAAGAGAAAGAAGAATTTAAAAGGGAGGTGGGGTATGTGGAAAGCTTCTGAAAGCTGTCTTTCCTCTAGCCTCAATTACTTGAGATATATTCAGTATTTACTCGGAATCTCATCTACCACTTTAGGAGCTCCAAAGGCCTCCAGGCTTCCTCATCTGAGGATTCCTGGGGCTCCTGTGGTGCATAAGAGGTTTGTCTTCAGTAGGAGCTGCAGCCTCGCCCACCAGTCTCTGTACCTCGACAAGTGTTGAACACCTGTGGGATGGATCGGTAGGAACACCCAGATCCCACTCTTTTCTTGTATGGTAATTCTCCTGTAGAAGGGGAACAGTTCTGTGCTCTGAGAAGGAAATGGCAACCCACTCCAGCGTTCTTGCCTGGAGAATCCCAGGGATGGCGGAGCCCAATGGGCTGCCGTCTGTGGGGTCGCACAGAGTCGGACACGACTGAAGCGACTTAGCAGCACAGCAGTATTAACATAGAATAGCACTGTTTCTTCAGGGGTGAGAAACAGACCCTCAAACAGATGCTCAAAGAGCGGGCTATCTGAGGAAAAAGCAAGTTCCTGAGGGTCCCGGAGTGTTTTTGCGTGCACATTCCATGTGGTGAGGAGAGAACTAACATTTATGAGGTGTCTACTGTTTGCCTGGTACAGTGTCTTTGCTACTTTGATAAAATCTTACAGCTTCAACATGAGGAGGTTTGGTTAGGATTGATTTATAGATAAGGACACTGAAGTCCCAAAAGATTAAATGAATTGTCCAAGGTCACCTAGCCGGCAAGTAGTAGAGCTCCATGTTGTCCTGTAACATCACACCATGAGTGTTTTAAATGTATTGACCAAATGAGAGGCTCCTGCAGAAGAGCATCAGGAGATCTAAAAATATTTATTAGATAGTTTTCTTATATTGATCTATTAAAAAACTAATAAAAAATCCATACACCCCAAATATGCTACGTTGCAACATTTAATGTATTAGAGAACAATTGAGAGGGCAGGAAATCTGTCCTTTTCTTTTGCTTCTCCCCCTCCTCCTCCCCCCACCTTTCCCCATCTTCTCTTCTCCCCTCTCTTTCTCCTCCTCCTCCACCTCTCCCCCACCACCACCTTTTTCTTTTTTAATTCAGCCCCATGTGCACCAGATGGAGTGAGGCTGCAACCATGCATAGTGTATGTACCGTTCTTAATTAAATACCATGCTCAACCCATCTCCAAATCATACCATTGCAAATAGTTGTACAATGATTTGGGGATGAACTGAAGTGAATTTGTTCAACTGTGTCCAACTCTTTGCAACCCCATGGACTGTAGCCCACCAGACTCCTCTGTCCATGGGATTCTCCAGGCAAGAGTACTGGAGTGGGTTGCCATTTCCTTCTCCAGGGGATCTTCCTGACCCAGGAATTGAACCCAGGTCTCCCACATGACAGGCAGATGCTTTAACCTCTGAGCCACCAAGGAAGCTCATTTGGGATTTGGGGATATATTTTGCTAAATCATATTATAGATGGTTTCAAGAGTTTTTGATAGTTTGAAGTGTTTCCATCCTGACATTTTTATTTATGATTAGAAGGGCAGGAATTTGTGGAAAAAGAGGAGCCAAGGTGAAGAGGGTCAAAGAGCTACAGTGTCTAACCAAGCTGGGCGTTACAGTTAAGGGAAACTGATGGTGTGACAGGCCCTGCCATGATCCAGGTGACAGACAATTCTCAGAATCCTGGCTACTAGCCAAATATTTGGGCCACTCAAGTTGTGGCTTGGAAAAGGCAAACCACCCTATGGTGTGCAAAGTGGGCCAGACAAGTTCTTACTTGGAGGAATCCTTCCCAGGACATTGCCACCTTCCCTACTCTCCCAGAAAAAAGAAGTGGGAAGGGAAGACACAGGGTCAGGATAAGCATGGATGAACAGGGTAAAGCTGCCTTCTTTGCCAGAGCAGAAAATCTTCACAAAGGAAAGTAGAAGACCAGGACTGACTCTCCCAGATCTTGAGTCAGTGGATGATTCAGCTTTGAGAAAAAAATGCCCCAGACTATTCCTTTGCCAAGCTTCTGTAACAATTCAATTAAAGATTCTTTTGAGATTGAAAAATAAGGTACTTACAAAAATAAAACAACAAAACTCTGTTTCTATCTGTAAACTTATTTATGTGATTCCAGACTCTCTACAAAGAAAAATAATCATAATCAGAAACAAAGTCAATAAAAAGTCAGTAAAGTTTGTTTTCAAATACTGTAGCATAGAGCACGTCTGTTTTAGGATCTGGTGGTTCTGGGGTTGAAGCAGTTTTTCCACTTAGAAATTGTATGAGTTTGGACAAAGAACTTAATTTCTTGAAAATCAGTTTCTAAACTATAGAGTGTGGATAATACCAACTCACAGAGTTATTCCAAAAACTGAATGAGATAAATAAGTGAAATTTCCTAGCACAATAAGGAAGGAACCAAATAGATTTGTTCATCCCATTTCCATCCCTAAAGACCTTTTTACCATGTCACTTGATATACAATCTTCTTTTTCTCCTACCCTCAACAAAATCTATAAGAGCCTGATGAACTAAATCCATCCTGAGTTGCCAGTGATGCTTAATGATTTTAATTTTCACAGAGTTCTGGGTCTGAAATTGTATAATTTCAGGGTCAGATACTCAGAAAGTCAGACATTATTTTGGACAGGGAGATTTTTCTGGCATTTCTGAAATCATTCTTCTATCCAGTTAATTAGTAAAATCATCCACAGTCTAGGTCAATGATCTTCAAAGTTGTCAGGAATGTTCATCCCTGGGGCTATACAAAATATCCCATAGAGGGGCAGAAAGAAAATATTGAGCCCTTTATCTATATTGATCTTAAAAGGTAAGAAAGAAATTGTACTCTATGCTCAGTCATGTCCAACTCTTTGGAACACCATGGATTCTAGCTTGCCAGGTTCCTCTGTCCGTGGAATTCTCCAGGCAAAAATAATACTGGAGTGGGTTGCCATTCCCTGCTCCAGTGGATCTTCCCAACCCAGGGATAGAACCCATATCTACTGCATTGGCAGGTGGGTTCTTTATTCCTGTGCCACCTAGGAAGCCCCCATACTATACTTGATCTTAGCCAAAAGACCGAGAAGTGATTAAGTTATATTTTTAAGAAAGAAATTAAGCTTTCCTAACATTTAACAATGGGCTTCCCTGGTGGCTCAGATGATGAATCCACCTGCAAAGCAGGAGATGTAGGTTTGGTCCTTGGGTTGGGAAGATCCCCTGGAGAAGGGAATGGCAACCCACACAAGTATTCTTGCCTTAATACTTAACACGAAGATTGTCCTAGCACTATTCATGGGCTTGTATGTCCAAATGTCACATGCAGGAAGGAGTCAGATTTCTACAACATGGAGGGATTGACTTTGACACATTTTCTAATTCATTTGCTTTCATTCTTTACCTGGCTCATAACTCACACCATCATTCCAGAGGATAAACATTAATGGTCCTGATAATACTGAACTCTACAGTTTTGCATTGAACATGGAATTAATAAGAGAATTCCTAGAGAGTGCCCTAGGTTCAGACATATTCATTCTTCTCCTATGTAAAAGCAATCTACATTCCCCATATATTATTAGGAAAAATTACCCCAACCAGTACAGTAACCCTCTCTGTTGGTTCAAACTATGAGAAGCTCAAAACAGACAGATAGAAGTCCCAGCTTCCAGGTCAGTGGGACCCATGTATCTCTTGGTGAAAGCATTCATTCTTTAGGAACAAGACCTCTCAATAAGCAAAGCTCAAAGTTGTGACAAAGAGAAGCAAAAATGGTGCCAAAGTATCATGAGGAATAATAGAGGAGCCACTCCTATCTCTACCTCTTGGTTCTCTGGTCTGAGTAGTTGGTTATGAAAGAGATGGTGCCATGCAAGTCCCTGAATTATAGCATATAGTTTATTTTATAGGTGGTGTACCACCAGCCCATGAAAAAGTTCTCCTCAGCCAGTGTTATTCCTGAGTCCCCATTAGACCATGCCAGTAGTTACAAGGCTGACCGCTTTGGATGGCCCACTGTACAATAAGCTGGTGGACTGGGCTGACTGCTGCAGTACTTCACTGTAAAATGAGCCCCTAGTCAGACACAGTGTGGTGTGAGATACCGTGGCTGTAAATAAAGTCCATGTAATGATGCTGCAGACTAAGGCAGGAAGGCAAATCCAAAGTATATTCCAGAAAAATCAGAGCCCTTTCCATAACTGAAATCTCTATCACTGGCCACTTTGTATATGATCCCATGAAACAAAGGTTGGGTGACTGGAGAAGAGATTGACTGATAGTACACAAGAGGTCATCACATCTACTTGATGACTGAGTCTCCTCTCTAGTGGTTTTCCTTTGTTAACATTCACAGGGACTCAAAATCCTCAACCCTGTGCTTCCATTCACAGATTTCTTTCCTCAGACTTTTTTTCCTTCCAAATCCCTACCTAGCCAAACTCTCAGACTCTATTCATCCATAAATCAGTAGAGATTTGTACTTTTGCCATATCTTCTTCCAGATGAAATGAACAAGTGTAAGGTGTACTGATCACTGGGATCATTTCCCTTCCCAACGTGTTTCAGGGTCACTTCTGTGTGGTAGGCAGAATTCCAAGAGCAAGCCTCATCCAATGACTCTCACACTCTTACAATCCCCTCCCCTTTGAGAGTGGTTAGAACTTGTAAATATGAAGAGATCACTCATGATTATGGCAAAGAGATTATCCAGTGGACCTGAATTAGAAAGCAGACTTTCTCCAGAAGGAAGATAGAAGTCAAAAAGATTCCAGAGGTGAGAGGGATTTGTTGAGCCACTGCTGGCTTTGAAGATGAAGGGAACATATGAGAAGGAGTATAGGTGGCCTCTCAGAGCAGAGAAAGGCCTTCTAGCTGACAGCCACAACCATCATGGGAACTTCAGACACTCTACAAAGAACAGAATTTGCCAACCAACTAAACAAGCTCTCAAGAAGATTTTTTCCTAGAACCTCCAGACAAGATCCCAGCCAAGGTGGTAAATGAAGTAATTTTCACCTTGTGAGATCCAAAGCAAAGAGCTCAATCAAATCCACATGGACTTCTGACCTATAGAACTGTGAGATAATAAATAGGTGTTGTTTTAATGTGCTATTGAGGACAGGAGGAGAAGGGGATGACAGAGGATGAGATGGTTGGATGGCATCACCGACACAATGGACATGGGTTTGGGTGGACTCCGGGAGTTGGTGATGGACAGGGAGGCCTGGCGTGCTGCAGTTCATGGGGTCACAAAGAATTGGACACGACTGAGCGACTGAACTGAACTGAACTTAATGTGCTAAAGTGTTAGTTGTTCAGTCATGTCCAGCTCTTTTTTATGACCCCATGGACTGTAGCTCACCAGGCTCCTCTGTCCTTGGGATTCTCCAGGCAAGAATACTGGAGAGGCTTGCCATGCCCTCCTCTAGGGGATCTCTCCAACCCTGGGATTGAACCCAGCTCTCCTGCATTACAAATGGATTCTTTACTGTCTGAGCCACCAGCAGCTAAGTTTGTGATAATTTGTCAGATAGCAATAGAAAACAAATACAGTTCCTAAATATGGATCTAGCCATCATTTTCCATGTGGTACCAGAATGTCATGATTTACTTTGTGTAATTTTTAAAATTCTTCAGTCAGTTGATGATAGGAATTCCCATGAGACCGGTTGGGCTAGAGGGAGTGTAGGCAATGAAGCAAGACCAGGTTGGGATTTGTTTGCTAGGGCTGCAGTAACATAATATCACAGACTGTGTGGCTTTAACAACAGAATTTTACAGTCTCAATTTCAGAGGCTTGAGCCCAAGATCAAAACGTTGGCACCTTGTTTGGTTTCTTCTGAGGGCTCTCTCCTGGGCTTGCAGAGGGCTGCCTTCTCATTGTGCCCTTACACAGCCTTTGCTCTGAACCTCCACATCCTTAGTGTAGGTGTCCACATTTTCTCTTCTTATAAGGACACCAGTCAGATTGGACTAGGTCCACCTCTTTGAAGGCCCCATTTCCAAATGCATTCACATTTTCAGATATTATGGTTTAGAGTTTCAACATGTGAATTTAGAAGGAACACAATTGAGCCCATAATGAGGCACCATGATAGTCTGAGTCACTTGCCTTTGAAGCTTATTTGTAACCTGCTGGACCTACTTAAGACTGATCTTCTACTCACTGATAGAAGACTACTGCACACTCTCAATTTTATGTCTGGACAGTCAAACACCAGTTCACAATAGGCAACTTAGGATCCATAGAACTAGGTGTTAATTTTCTGTCTAGGCCCATAGCAAGATGGAAGATATTTTTCAAAAGGAAAGTAGATATCTGTAAACAGTATGCCTCCTGTGCTGTGATTCTCCTATCAGGGGTTGACAGATGCTTCATACGTCATCCTATCTCCTGTTCTGTACCACATGCAAAACAGGTGGTTTCATGTGAAACTGAGTCAGAACAGCTTGCCCAAACATTGAAAGTGTTTCTTCCAGAATCCAAAGAAGTTCACCAGTCATTGTGCCTCTTTTTCAGAGAAAGGTGATGTGCAATTAAGAGCTATGTCCTTTCCATATCTGAATATTTCTGAGTCTTATAAGGCTGATATACAAGTTAAAACTAATTCAGTTTATCCAATCCCATGAAAAATGGGATATTTCAATTTGTATAGCCAGAATATTACCTCCATCTCATCAGACCCATAAACATGAAATTCTGGAGCAATCCATTTAAACTTCTAGGCTTACCTCTAGCAGAGGCTATGTGTACTAATGTAAGTCAGCAAGTTTACCCTTTGGTAAAAGTGAAACAGAAACTGAATATATAAAGTCACTAAGATTAAGTCTACTGTTAGATTCTCTTATGTACTTAATGTGCTAAAGTGTTAGTTGTTCAGTCATGTCCAGCTCTTTTTTATGACCCCATGGACTGTAGCTCACCAGGCTCCTCTGTCCTTGGGATTCTCCAGGCAAGAATACTGGAGAGGCTTGCCATGCCCTCCTCTAGGGGATCTCTCCAACCCTGGGATTGAACCCAGCTCTCCTGCATTACAAATGGATTCTTTACTGTCTGAGCCACCAGCAGCTAAGTTTGTGATAATTTGTCAGATAGCAATAGAAAACAAATACAGTTCCTAAATATGGATCTAGCCATCATTTTCCATGTGGTACCAGAATGTCATGATTTACTTTGTGTAATTTTTAAAATTCTTCAGTCAGTTGATGATAGGAATTCCCATGAGACCGGTTGGGCTAGAGGGAGTGTAGGCAATGAAGCAAGACCAGGTTGGGATTTGTTTGCTAGGGCTGCAGTAACATAATATCACAGACTGTGTGGCTTTAACAACAGAATTTTACAGTCTCAATTTCAGAGGCTTGAGCCCAAGATCAAAACGTTGGCACCTTGTTTGGTTTCTTCTGAGGGCTCTCTCCTGGGCTTGCAGAGGGCTGCCTTCTCATTGTGCCCTTACACAGCCTTTGCTCTGAACCTCCACATCCTTAGTGTAGGTGTCCACATTTTCTCTTCTTATAAGGACACCAGTCAGATTGGACTAGGTCCACCTCTTTGAAGGCCCCATTTCCAAATGCATTCACATTTTCAGATATTATGGTTTAGAGTTTCAACATGTGAATTTAGAAGGAACACAATTGAGCCCATAATGAGGCACCATGATAGTCTGAGTCACTTGCCTTTGAAGCTTATTTGTAACCTGCTGGACCTACTTAAGACTGATCTTCTACTCACTGATAGAAGACTACTGCACACTCTCAATTTTATGTCTGGACAGTCAAACACCAGTTCACAATAGGCAACTTAGGATCCATAGAACTAGGTGTTAATTTTCTGTCTAGGCCCATAGCAAGATGGAAGATATTTTTCAAAAGGAAAGTAGATATCTGTAAACAGTATGCCTCCTGTGCTGTGATTCTCCTATCAGGGGTTGACAGATGCTTCATACGTCATCCTATCTCCTGTTCTGTACCACATGCAAAACAGGTGGTTTCATGTGAAACTGAGTCAGAACAGCTTGCCCAAACATTGAAAGTGTTTCTTCCAGAATCCAAAGAAGTTCACCAGTCATTGTGCCTCTTTTTCAGAGAAAGGTGGTGTGCAATTAAGAGCTATGTCCTTTCCATATCTGAATATTTCTGAGTCTTATAAGGCTGATATACAAGTTAAAACTAATTCAGTTTATCCAATCCCATGAAAAAGGGGATATTTCAATTTGTATAGCCAGAATATTACCTCCATCTCATCAGACCCATAAACATGAAATTCTGGAGCAATCCATTTAAACTTCTAGGCTTACCTCTAGCAGAGGCTATGTGCACTAATGTAAGTCAGCAAGTTTACCCTTTGGTAAAAGTGAAACAGAAACTGAAAATATAAAGTCACTAAGATTAAGTCTACTGTTAGATTCTCTTATGTCTTTGTGCCGATTAGAAGTGGATATCCCATGCTCCAGGGTAATGCAGGCCCCCAGCAAGAAGCATATGCTGGTCAAAGGAGCCCAGTTCCACCCACCCTTTACTCAGCTACCCTTGAGCAGAGTATAGTCTGCCCCACTCTTTGTTCACAGTGGCCCTGGGAAGAGCCATGCATGAGTTGCAAAGAGACACATCAACCTATTTAGAAAGTGCTGCAGTAAAGTACAGGTATCTGTACTTCTTTTCCTGGACTTCTTCTCCAAGACTTTTGGAAATATTGAGCTTACGTAGGCAGAAGGAAAGAAACAACCCCTAATAACCTAGACATACAAGTAACGCTTGCTAGAATGGATTTGGGTTGAATTGAATCACTTTAATTTAACTTTGTCTAGGTGTGGTTTTTTTTTTAATATTATGATCACATGATCTAAATAATGAAAATAAAGTAGTAACAAAAAACCAATTAGTTTTGCCAATTAATTAATCTTCGTTACTTGGTTCCTTGATATATTTGATTCTGAACAAGGTGATATAAAAGTCCTAAAAGAATAAAGCTCTTAAAATTTTAACAGTCTAAATAAGGAGTTTTCACTGATGCATAGGAAAGGATAGGATATTTCAGCCCTTAGGTATTTATTTTCCCCAACTGGCAAGACATATGTGAATGACATTTGTTTGAATATTCTGCTAGTTATTGGTAAGTGCTTTTCCTCTTGCCTTACAAAAGATACAGTTCTTATTACACCTATGTTCTGGTATATAAGAAAAATGTCATTACCCTAAATATTTTTTCTACATCACAGTTATACCTGAACTCAAACAATGAAATCAGCCTATGATGTTGGGCTGCACATGGGTTCTTTCTAAGTTGAAACTTAAACCAGAAGAAGAGGAAGATAAGAACAAGAAGGTTGGATATTCTAGGAATATCATAACAACAGTACTCCATGCATTACTAGATTTGCTGGGATGTTGAGGCATCCAGCCTACTTCTAGAGCCAGCAGCCTCTACTGCTGCTGCTAAGTTGCTTCAGTTGTGTCCGACTCTGTGTGACCCCATAGACGGCAGCCCACCAGGCTCCCCTATCCCTGGGATTCTCCAGGCAAGAATACTGGAGTGGGTTGCCATTTCCTTCTCCAATGCATGAAAGTGAAAAGTGAAAGTGAAATCGCTCAGTTGTGTCCAACTCTTAGCGACCCCATGGACTGCAGCCCACCAGGCTCCTCCGTCCATGGGATTTTCCAGGCAAGAGTACTGGGATGGGGTGCCATTGCCTTCCCCCAGCAGCCTCTACATGTGTCCACAAATATAAATCACTTGGAGTGATGAATCCTTGTGTAACTTCTCCATCCCATTCATCATCAGGTTCACTGAGGTTTTCACCCTGACCTAAATGCATGACCTTTGCTATCACCCTTACCTAAAGGCATGACCTTTGCTGAGAGGCCAGGGCAAATGAACCACCCTCAACCCTAGTACTTCCATAATGTGAGTCCTTTCCCTGCTCCTAATGCCCCAGTTGCATAAGACACCTAAGATACCAAACACCAAAGCACTGTTCAACTGCAAAAGACAACAAAAGTGAATGAGATTCTAAGAGCTTATTAAGGAGAGAGAGCTTGATTTTTTTACCTTTTTGGTTTGTTTCATTAATGAAAAGTCAAAGCACATGACTGTTTTCGTGTAAGGAGGAAATTACATATCGAAATTTGTTCTGAAGAAGTTTACTCTTATTCATACAGCAGTGGGTTTGTAAGAACCATAAAGATAAAACTGTTCAAAATGTGAGGTCCTGGGCCTCATGTCCTGAGAACCCGATAGTGCACACAGGGTGTAAGGCCCAGGAATCAATATTTTTGTTAAACACAGGTAGGTAAGTGTCTGATGCAAGAGATCCTTGGACCTCACTCTGAGAGTTGGCAGTTAGCTTTTGCCAGTTGCCTTTGTTGCTGTGTAGTTGTTGCAGCTGCCACTGCTATTCTCCACAGTTGCTCTCTTCATATCTCCCCAAGCACCTGCTTACTCACTGTTTGCTGCTGGTGCTGGTAAATTTGCAAGTCTGAGGCATAGTGTCTGGGATAGAGCATTAGTCAGGAATCCTGAGCCCAGGTTCTACCACTAAATAACTATGCTATTTATTATTTAGCCTCTCTAGTATTCCATTGAAATAATAATTTTCAAAGGCCTCTGAAGCTTAAAACAGTTCAGTTCAATTCAGTTCAGTCACTCAGTCATGTCCGACTCTTTGCGACCCCATGAATCACAGCATCCTAGGCCTCCCTGTCCATCACCAACTCCTGGAGTTCGCTCAGACTCCCATCCATTGAGTCTGTGATGCCATCCAGCCATCTCATCCTTGGTCGTCCCCTTCTCCACCTGCCCCCAATACCTCCCAGCTTTAAAATTTTTTCCAATAAGTCAACTCTTCACATGAGGTGGCCAAAGTACTGGAGTTTCAGCTTTAGCATCACTCCTTCCAAAGAAATCCCAGGGCTGATCTCCTTCAGAATGGACTGGTTGGATCTCCTTGCAGTCCAAGGGACTCTCAAGAGTCTTCTCCAACACCACAGTTCAAAAGCATCAATTCTTCGGCACTCAGCCTTCTTCACAGTCCAACTTTCACCTCCATACATGACCACAGGAAAAACCATAGCCTTGACTAGATGGACCTTAGTTGGCAAAGTAATGTCTCTGCTTTTGAATATGCTGTCTAGGTTGGTCATAACTTTTCTTCCAAGGAGTAAGCGTCTTTTAATTTCATGGCTGCAATCACCATCTGCAGTGATTTTGGAGCCCCCAAAAATAAAGTCTGACACTGTTTCCACTGTTTCTCCATCTATTTCCCATGGAGTGATGGGACCGGATGCCATGATCTTCGTTTTCTGAATGTTGAGCTTTAAGCCAACTTTTTCACTCACCTCTTTCACTTTCATCAAGAGGCTTTTTAGTTCCTCTTCACTTTCTGCCATAAGGGTGGTGTCATCTTTACACTGTGGGAAAACAGCAAGAATAAGATAATCTTTTTGTAAAACTTTTAATCTTGTATTAGGGCGTAGTCAATTAACAAAAAATGTTGTGATAGTTTCAGGGAAACAGAGAAGGGACTCAACCATACAGATATATGGATCCATTCTCTCCCAAACCCTCCTCCCACCCAGGCTGCCACGTAACTTGAGCAGAGTTCCATGGCTATACAGTAGGTCCTTGTTGGTTCTCTATTTTAAAGAAAGCAGGGTGTACATGCCCATCCCAAACACCCTAACTATCCATTCCCCTATCGCTCCCCCCAGCAACCATCAACTCAAAGAACAATATAATCTTTTATGAAGTATTCTTTACAAACATTCTGAGGGCTCTAGTGATTTTTTTAAAAATAATGTTCTTGCCTAGATCATAAAGTAAAACAACCCATGATACTCAGGTCAGTAGACTGTAAGAGCTATTTGCTATTGTTTATAGAAATCAAAGTTCACAAAGCTTTTTCTAGATCTACCAATTTTCCTTGGGAAATTTTTAAGATTCTATAGAACATAAGGTGTTTTCATTGTAAGACAAGTTATAAGCAGTATTATAAGACAAATTCTGTGTCTCCTTTCAAGCCCAGGGAACAGGCTCATTTTGAAGACACTGTTTTTCAGAGTCTAGCATTGAGACTCTTGTTTTCTTATTTCTAGATTAATAGAGCTAATGGTTAAAGAACCACCGTTCTCTTTAAATATTCTGTATTACTTTACCTATGCTCAGATAATAAAGAACAAATTTTATCATCTTAAGTTAACAGATTTAACTGAATGATATGTAGGGAAAATGAATTCTAACATCCTTAGAAGAGAGATTTAATTTAATTTGAAACAACCAAGAAATTTTACTATTTAGAGATCAGAGAAATAAAACATATATGTGTATGTTGATATGACATTTTAATGTTTAGCCTAAGGCATACAACACTACAAGTGTGTTCAAATGTTATACTTCCAAAGCCATGGATCTACTACTTCACATCCATGTGATGATATTATTCTGAGATAAATCTTGTTTGGGGTAAAAACAGCTTTCTAAGAAATATAGAAAATCCTGAGGTTTTTAGAAGGGTTAAATACACAGGGAGTTTTCCTTCCAAGGGAAAAAAAATTCAAACAGAAGGTGATAACAACTCACTTTTCAGGTTATCTCTTGTTTATTCTACTGGCATGGTATTTGGCCGACCGCATTACCAAACACTCAAGGTTGCTGGTCACATCCTCTTAGCCATGAGGGAAAATTGCAACACCTACCTGATACCAGGCAGCTGGTGCTTTCAATTCTTGTTGAAGATGTATGTGGTCATTTCTAATCAATTACATAATTCTAGAACAATGCACAGGATATTTTTAACAGTAAACAAAAATAACACACATATATTAGCCAAGGGCTTTAAAAGGAAACATCATGAGTTTATTTAAAATTTAAAGATTTATTACATTTTGGTTTTAGCTCTAAAAATAATGTGAGGGAGGGGAGATGGGAGAGGAAAAAAGTGTGCTAAAAAATTTGTGCAAAAAGCTTTACACAAGCAGGATGAATGTTAGTTCACTTGTATATTTACAGGAAAGATTTTTAGTTTAAAAGGCCTATTTTATATACAAATGTTATATCTATGTCCATTCCATACAGATACATAAAAGACATGTATGTTTTTTCTGTATGTTAATTTTGGACACCTTGCAAACTCAGTAATATATTTACATCTCAGCTTTAAATTCAGATCCGTTCAGTTCAGTCACTCAGTTGAATCCGACTCTTTGTGACCCCATGGACTGCAGCAAGTCAGGTTTCTCTGTCCATCATCAACTTCTGGAGCTTGCTCAAACTCATTTTGAATTAGATGCCTATTGAATGGTTTCCTCCATGTTTCAACCCATACACTAGTCAGATCTTTTAAATAGTCAGATCTTTAAAATTTTAATAGTAATCATGTATTTGAATATTCTAAAGCATTTTAAAGAGAAAAAAATCTGCTAAGAAATTGGTTTTGCTTTTTATTTTGTAAGCATCAAGAATGGAATAAGAGATGATGCCTTGTTTTATGTGGACATATTTGAGGCTAAATTATACTGCAAGGAATTTTGTCTGCGATAGTAGCCAGTTTTCACTTTAGTCCTGAATATCCTTTATCCTCATTCTTAGTTTCTTTTCAATCCTACTTCAGAATTGTGCTACCTTCACACTATTATATGGATCATTGTAAGCCATGTGAAAAAATGTTTAAAAAACATGTCTAAACATGTCTAAAAAATGTATACTTTAAATAAGTCAAACTACACAAAAAACAGTAACAAGAAAAATCTTCAGACTTTTATTGACTGTCATGTTCCAGACATTGTGCCAGGGGCTGAGAATTAAAGGTGAAAACAGCACATTTCTACCTTTAACCATCTTATAAGAGAAGAAATAGAGGCAAACAGGAAGTTGCTATAAAATACAATATGATAAAGTAGCCAGGGATACACAGGGCATTAAAGAAACAGCTGGACCAAGGCTTTCTGAAGCTCCACTTTCCCAAGGTTTCCTTAGATATTCTTCCTTAAGGGATATCTTGAGGTCACTTAGAGGTGCTGGCTGGGGGCCCAGAATGAGCAGACCTCAGACTGTTCCTGGCAAAGGGGACAGTAAGTGCCCAGGGAGAGAATCAGGTCTAGGAGTTTTGAAATGCAGCCTGATGGCCCTGGAGCATCAGATTCTAGGTTCTGAGTGTTAGATGGTGAGGCTGGGGCAGGTGAGGGAAGGTGGCTATTTCACAGAGATTCCGCTACTAAAAGTGGCCACAAAACCCAGGGCATCGACAGTAGACAAAAATCTCCAGCATTGACTGAGCCCCATAACAACTGTTGCCATGAGTCTCCTGATCTAAACTGGTCAGTTCCCTGACTTTGGCAACCCAAACAAATCACTTACTGCCACCCTTCCAGCAGGCATTTTCTCTGTCTTGAGGCTATAAAAATTAGCTACCACCCCTTGCAAAGTGTGGGTTCTCCCTTGAGCTAGCCCACTGTTCTAATGGCGTCTCCTGCTCTAATAAACTCTATTACCCTCTCATTTTGCTCATGTCTGAAAATTTTTTTCCAACCCATGCATGGGCCACAATAGGCATTATTTAGACCCTGAATAATTATGGACTTTTGGCCTTATCGGGTTTATGAATAACGTATCCTTTAAACTCTAAATAAAGATATTCATTGATTTACATGTATTTTTATTTTTATTTTATTTTTTACATGTATTTTTATAAAGAAAAATGATCTCTTTCCTCTTCCTCCATTCCTTAACCTGAGAATGGACTGCAAGTACACATGGAGCTCCCAGACTCAAGTGAGAAACACATTATTTCCAAAGGAAGGATTTTCCAGGGAAGGCAGAGCTCCTGGTTCTTACCGAGTGCTAATACTTCCAATTCGTCTGTGTGCCAGTAGTGGCTTAGAAATATGGGTGCATCTCTGCGCTATCCTTTCCCCGCCTCTTTCCCTTGTTCCCTTAATCCATTCCGCATCTTCTATATTTTCCCTATTATTTTTTAAATTGTGCCATTTCAACATTTCACTCATACTTGATAACTGAAACTTTCCTGATTTTGCTTCTAGAAAGTGCCTAAATATGAAGAAAGCAGCCTAGGCTTCCCTCTAGAAACAGATTTATACATTCATGAATCTAACCATTAATTTCAAATGAGTACTTACTTCCCTTGTGATTCAGCTGGTAAAGAATCCACCTGCGATGCGGGAGACCTGGGTTTGATCCCTGGGTTGGGAAGATCCCCTGGAGAAGGGAACGGCTGCCCACTCCAGTATTCTGGCCTGGAGAATTCCATGGACTGTATAGTCCATAGGGTCACAAAGAGTCAGACCCAGCTGAGCAACTTTCACTTTCACTTAAACTAGGATGGTGATGGCAGATAGAGAAGCTGGAGAATTTTGGAGATATTTNATTCTGGCCTGGAGAATTCCATGGACTGTATAGTCCATAGGGTCACAAAGAGTCAGACCCAGCTGAGCAACTTTCACTTTCACTTAAACTAGGATGGTGATGGCAGATAGAGAAGCTGGAGAATTTTGGAGATATTTACCAGGCTGCATTGACAAGGGCTTAAGAAAAACAAGCAGAGCAGCTTCTAGAGCCAGACCTCCTGATGTAAGTCGGGGCTCTGACACCTGTTAGCTGTGTGACGTTGAACCAATCCATTAACCTTTGCCTCATTTTCCTCATGTGTAAAATGGGTAAAATATCAGTTCTTCCCACCCAGGGTTGTTGCGAGAACTAAATACTTAAGAGACATAAAGCACCTAGTCCATTGGCTGACACCAGAGCTCTAGAAATGTGTGATGCTCTCAGCCTAGATACAAAGTAGGTCCGTGGAGATAAGCGAGGTGCCCTGGAGGCTACTCAGAAATACATTCAGTGCATTCATATGTAACTTGAATTGGTTTAGGAGGAATCACAAAGGAACATGAAATTGTTAGCCTCTAAACTGGCAACAGTTTTGAGAAATGATCTGTGTTGTGCTCAAGGAGAGAAGCTTTTTTTTTCAGTTCAGACCCCAAAGAGGAAATTACTCTCCCTTCAAAAAGTGATTTAAAACAATAGAACTCGATTTCACTGAGGAATGTTGAACATCAAAGAGAAAAATCACAAGTGGGTACCCTTATTACCTTGGATCATAAGGAATTAGCAACAGCTTCCTTAGGAAGCTATTGACACAATCATCCACCCTTTCAGCAAATACTTCCAGAGTGTGTGCAACATGTCAGGCAATTGTGAGGTGCAGGACACAGAAGTGACTATAACAGACAGGGTTATGTCTGTTATAACCCTGTTACAACAGATTAGTGAAGATTAGTATGGAAGCATTAAGCAAATCCAAGAAATCATTTTAAATAAAACACTGTATCTGAAATTAACAAATTTAAAAAGGAAATAAAATTGATAAAGAAAAAATGAGGAAAGATAGGAAAAGTGACTAAACACAATAAGGGCTGTGTTTCAGAGTTCAAAAGCAAACATTCTATTAAAATATTAATACTTAGAGCAGTCTCATAAGAGTCACTGATAGACACTTGTCAAGATTATTTGGCAATGCTTAGTATATTTTAGCTCTTGCATTCAAAGAAAAATGAAATGTGCTATAAATATTAAGAAAGAATTACCATCTTGATATGATTGCCTACCTAAAAATATTCAAGAAACACCATTAAAAACCTATCAGTGCTAATAACACAATGTAATATGGCAGATACAGGAGAACTGTAAGCAACAACTACTTTTCTTTATACTAGAAGTTCAAACTTGAAATTCATTTCATATATCACACTAATGATAAAGAATTTAAAACAACACATGAAAAGATGCTCAACATCACTCATTATCAGAGAAATGCAAATTAAAACCACAATGAGGTATCATCTCAGGCCGGTCCAAATGGCTGCGATCAAAAGGTCTACAAACAATAAATGAGGGAGAGGGTGCAGAGAAAAAGGAAGCCTCTTACATTGTTGGTGGGAATGCAAACTAGTACAGGCACGATGGAGAACTGTGTAGAGATTCCTTAAAAAACTGGAAAAAGAACTGCCATCAGTTCAGTTCAGTTCAGTCACTCAGTCGTGTCCAACTTCTGCGACCCCATGAATCGCAGCAGGCCAGGCCTCCCTGTCCATCACCAACTCCCGGAGTTCACTCAAACTCATGTCCATCGAGTCAGTGATACCATCCAGCCATCTCATCCTCTGTTATCCCCTTCTCCTCCTGCCCCCAATCCCTCCCAGCATTAGGGTCTTTTCCAATGAGTCAACTCTTCGCATCAGGTGGCCAAAGTATTGGAGTTTCAGCTTTAGCATCAGTCCTTCCAAAGAACACCCAGGACTGATCTCCTTTTGAAAGGACTGGTTGGATCTCCTTGCAGTCCAAGGGACTTTCAAGAGTCTTCTCCAACACCACAGTTCAAAAGCATCAATTCTTCGGTGCTCAGCTTTCTTCACAGTCCAACTCTCACATCCATACATGACCACAGGAAAAACCATAGCCTTGACTAGAGAGACCTTTGTTGGCAAAGTAATGTTTCTTCTTTTTAATGTGCTATCTAAATTGGTCATAACTTTCCTTCCAAGGAGTAAGCGTCTTTTAATTTCATGGTTGTAGTCACCATTTGCACTGATTCTGGAGCCCCAAAAAATAAAGTCTGACACTGTGTCCACTGTTTCCCCATCTATTTCCCATGAAGTGATGGGACCAGATGCCATGATCGTTTTCTGAATGCTGAGTTTTAAGCCAACTTTTTCGCTCTCTTCTTTCACTTTCATCAAGGGGCTCTTTAGTTTCTCTTCACTTTCTGCCATAAGGGTGGTGTCATCTGCATATCTGAGGTTATTGATATTTCTCCCAGCAATCTTAATTCCAGCTTGTGTTTCTTCCAGCCCAGCGTTTCTCATGATATACTCTGCATATAAGTTAAATAAGCAGAGTGATAATATACAGCCTTGACGCACTCCTTTTCCTATTTGGAACCAGACCGTTGTTCTGTGTCCAGTTCTAACTGTTGCTTCC